>VYZW01057089.1:18973-29095 GCA_013401315.1 Balaeniceps rex | reverse complement strand
TTTGTTCTTTTGTCCACACCCATCTTTACACTTTTCTTCTTTACACTCATCTGCAGCTCAAGTCCATTGCTAAACTTGAGATGCTCTCTCTACCTATAAACTTAAAGTGACCCTAACAGTAAGCTTAAGAAAGCAAACCCACGTGATCTGTGTGCTTTCAGTCTGTGTTGCTGTTTGCAACCTGAATGTAATTTGGTTTCACAGTACCCACAGCATGCCAGAGAAGAGCTAATCCTGTAGATGGGTAGTATATTGCTCCATATTGCCCATTCCTAGTCCTGTCAGGCCATATGAATAAGCATGGCTCTGTGGCTGAGGCTTCCCCTCTCAATATAGTCCTGGAATTTCGGCTGATGCAACCTCTTTATATGGGTTGGAGGGTTTGTACTGTGAATGGCAGTTGAATTTACAACTAAAAAGGAGCTCAGATACCCACTGAAAAGACTGTATTGATATAAGGAGCTGAGATCTTGGATGTGGAACTGACACACAGTTTTGAAAAGTTGGGGGCTTAAGGGAGAAATTAAATGACCTCTGTTGTAGAGCAGAAGTGGATCAATGGCTTTGTTTTTATGTTTTTCTTTGAAAGATATCACCTGCTGGCTGCAGAGTGGGTGGATTCAGCTTCCTTCTGGAGCCTGAGTAAATCATCTTGCTTTCTGTTGCATCCTAAAGACAACATGGAAGGGGAGAGCATCTATGAGGTTGATTCTGGAGATGGATTTGGAGGTAAGGATGCCTACCAGTTATTTTTGTTTTCATCCCAGATGGCTGGTTACAGGAAGCCCTTATGACAATGGACCTCAGAAGCCACAAAGAGCAAATGTGATAAAGATGTCTACAGTTCGTTGATTGTATTGTGTCACTTTACAAGCAGTGAATAAAAATTTTTGAAAACAACTGTGTCCTAGAGAAAGTGGCACACCTAGACACTGCACATTTTAAATGTTGTTATTTAGAGTCTGAGATGTCCCAAAGATGATGCAAACCCTAAATACTTACAATAAAAGTAAAGACATGTAGCCTTTTCTCTCTTTCTTTGTTTCTCCTTTTTCTGTCTCTCACCTGCTGAGTAACTGTATTGCACACACTTATCTGTTCATTTTGTATTTTTTAACTGGACTGCAGAAAAGGGCATGAAATGGTACTGACTCTGTCTTCTATACTAGCGACCCATGTGTAGATGGAGACTTTTCATTGACCTAAAATAAAAGAGTTCTTGTTTTTACTTAGCTACTAATTCTACAAGTGTCCTTGGGCAAATTAGCTAACTTCATTGCTGCTGTTTATCATCTTCATAATGGGGCGAACAGCTTCTCAGAGAAGGTAATATTACATACTTCTACAGGGATGTTGTTCTTTGCCTATAATGCAGAGGACCTTTGACAGAGTTTTTGGGTAGATCCATCTGTTTTAAATTGCTGGTTTAACACTGCTTCTTCTGAGATTAACTAAACAAACACCTTTATCTAGTTTGCAGAACACCTTGAACTGCCTAGGTCAACTTACTTTTGAACTCAGAAGTCTAAATATTATGGGAAAGAATGAGATTCTACATTAGAATGTTGTAATAACAAAGACTTGGTGTGCTGCACATCTATTTGATGGTTTAGATGTTTTCCTGTCACTGGATTGTAACCAGGCAGATTGTTTTTTGTCTGAGTATACTGTGCTTGTGCTAAGATGCCCCCTTTTCTGTTTAATACTTTTGTAATACTTTTCTTGGGCCCTATCTGTATCAGCAGTACTGTGTACTAGGGGGAACAGTTTCTACTGTCTTACCACTGAATTTCCTTCTCATTAATGAGTTGTTTCCAGACAGTCATCAGTTGGACTAACATGCAGATATGTATCTTTAAACAGCTTACTTTTTTTTCAAAGACAAAAAAACCTGGTGGTTCAAGTTACTTTTAAAATTCCTGATAATACTGTCTGTGAAATAATTATTTTGTCGTAACAAATTTTATGACAAGAACAGTATAAGTATTTATGCTCAAGTAATGCCTTTCTGCTAGGTGAATGAAGGGTAATAGAGTAGCAGCATTCTCTTTGACTTTCTGAGCATTTTTGTTGCCCTCTCCCAAAGTTTTTGAAACATCTGGAGCCATCATTATGACCATTACTGATTAGGTTACTTTTTCGTTTCATAACCTATCTCAATCACTAGTTTTCTGGCCTTACCATTGTGTCCTTCAGTCACTGAATCTCTGCTGCGGTACTGCATCTTTGTCATTTCTTTCCTGCCACTTTGAGCATGGCAAAATTCTTTCAGAGCTGAGGTCAAAGAGAGTTTTGTGTCCCAGTCCTCCTTGAGTTTGACCTTTGGTGTTATAATAAGTTACTGTCCTTGATGTACATTTTTCTAATTTATGTTGGCAAGAGTGAGTGTGTGTGTTTAAGTATGCAGAATGGGTAACCATATTTCTGGCCTGTCCTGCTCTTTTTCTTTTTGGATTCTGACTTAAGATCATAAGCTCGTCAGAGCAGATTTACTAGTTTTGGGAAATAGAATAAATTGTCATTGACATAAGTTGAGTAGAATTACTGGTATGAGAACAAAATCTGATCAGGTATGTGATAGGGCCATATTTACAGCAGCATGTCAGTATCCCCAACGTACATATACGTATGGTGGTTTTTTGGACAAAGTGTGCTTGTATGGGTAATACTAACCACAGAGTACCATTTCACATTTTTCAGAAAACAGGTGATGTTCTGTCTGTGTGAATTGCTGGATAGCAGCTCAAGTAAAAAAAATCCTTGCTTCATCCCTTGTAAACAAAACAAAGGTATATCAAAACAAACTCAACAAAAATTCCTATTCTGAAAGTATGAGGAATGCACAAGAGCTAGCTCTCTGTTATGATCAGCCCATTAAGCATTCCTATCTGATGAGTAAGGGAAGTGTTGGAAACTCCTGTGTTTTAAAATCAAGGGTGACTAAAGCTTTGAAAGTAGCTTTGCTGTTTCTTGGGTTCTCTTTGTCCGGCTTTTCCTACTTTTACTTGAGATACCAAAATGACAAGTATATGCTGTTTATGGAGCCAAACTAGGGAATTTTGCACTGGTTTATAGAATGTGATTTAAATAAAAATGTGACTTTAAAATAAAGCAAATATCTGTTGGAAGATAAAGGACATGCATACTTTCTGAGATAGTTCTCAGTGGTGTACAACGAAGTCTGTATACACCATATGTATTATAAATACAGACATGCTTTGAGATATGTACATATCGAGCACAAATGTATGGTTACAATTAGGCTGATCTGATGTCTGAATTATGATGTATCAGAGACCTGAGACAAAACAGAACCGTGCCTATTTTCAGCAACATGAGTAGAACATGTCAAGCAATTTACCAGTACGATGAAATCGCCTCCAAAAAACAAAGTATGTTTTGTTAATTCAAGGTCTGTGGTGTGTGACGGAAGAGTTTCCTGGGACCATAAACTCCCTGTGAGACTGCATGAGTCTGAGGGTCAAAAGACCTTAAGAATTTTGTGGCCATTTCTTGTCAGATCCAAAAAAATAATATTAACAGAAATATTACCCCATAGTTCATTATTTCATTAATAGAAAATCAGGCCACTATTTTCAGATTCAGGAACCCAAAGTAAGGCTATTCCCCTCATTTTAACTGCAAAGAAGTGTTTGGATTTTCATAGATGTGGGTGGCTTATAGCACTCCTTAATGCCAGTAAAAGCTCAGGAATGACACTTACAGAGATCAAGTGAATTAATTTGATGGTGTGGAGTTATGTACTTAACTCAGACTTCCTTGGTTTAAAAATTAGCCCTAATATTAAAAGCAGTTTAGGTAGCTGTACTGCGGGCGTTGACTCTTCTTGACTCGATGTTACTTCATAGCAGGTTTTGAATGCCTCTTAAATAATGCAAAAAGAGGAACAGAGCTGACTTTTCTCCTGGCCTATAAAGCCAAACTCAGTGAAGGTCCTTATTATGCAGTCCAATAGAGTCTCCAGAGTACAAGCCACCCCAAATATGGTGGAGAAGAGACAGGACTGTAATTCTTCACGGTGCAATGCACTGAAAACCTATTATAGCTGACCTAGAACAGATGGGCACGTCTACTTCAAAGTGAAGACTTCATAGCTTCAGTTGCCTAGGAGAGACTTCTGCTTTCCTCAAACGGAAGAACTCTGTGGTGGGGTGACCTTGGCTGGCTGCCAGGTGCCCAGCAAGCTGCTCTCTCACTCCCCCTCCTCAGCAGGACAGGGGAAGAAAGTAAGATGAAAGGATAAGGAGAGGGACATCACTCATCAATTACTGTCACAGGCAAAACAGACATGACTTCAGAAAGATTAATTTATTGCTAATTAAAAATATAGTAGGATAGTGACAAAAAAAACCCCAAACTAAAACCACCTTCCCCTCACCCCCTTTCTTCCCAAACTCAATTTCACTCCTTCCTTCCTGACTTTTCTGCCACCTCCTGCCACCCCTGAGCAGCACAGGGGGATGGGGAATGAGGGTTATGGTCAGCCCATAACACTGTCTCTGCTGCTCCTTCTCTTCATGCTCTTCCCCTACTCCTGTGTGGGGTCCCACTCAGGGGATACAGTTATTCACAAATTTTTCCAATGTGGGTCCTTCTCACAGGCTGCAGTTCTTCAATAACTGCTCCAGTATGGATCCTTTCCATGGAGTACAGTCCATCAGGAACGTACTGATCCAGCATGGGTCCCCCACAAGCCACAGTTCTTGCCAGAAAACCTGCTACTGTGTGGGCTCCTCTCCACAGGCTACAGCTCCTGCCAGGAGCCTGCTCCAGTGTGGGCTCTCCGTGGGCTGCAGTGTCCTTCAGGGCACCTCCACCTGCTCTGGTGTGTGGTCCTCAATGGGCTGCAGGTGGATATCTGCTCCACTGTGGTCCTCCATGGGCTGCAGGAGGACAACTTGCCTCACCATGGTCTTCACCACAGACTGCAGGGGAATCTCTGCTCCGGCACCTGGAGCACCTCTTCCCCCTCCTTCTTCACTGACCTTGGTGTCTGCAGAGTTGTTCCTCTCGTGTTTGCTCACTCCTCTCTCACAGCTGCTGTTGCGTAGCTTTTTTACCCTTTCTTAAATAAGTTATCACAGAGGTGTCACCACCATCGCTGATGGGCGCAGCTTTGACCAGCAGTGGGGTCCGTCTTGGAGCCAGCTGGAACTGGTTCTGTCTGACATGGGGGCAGCTCCTGGTCTCTTCTCACAAAGGTCACCCCTGCAGCGCCCCCCCCCGCAAAAGCTTGCCATGTAAACCCAACACAGACTCTTACTGTTATTCCAGAGCGATCTGCTGCTTCAAGTGTATTGCTTATAGACCTGATGCAATTCTTAGAGGGTATTGTCATTAAGTGATTGTCTTTATTATCAATATCTTTGCTACTTTGATGTGTTCCTGAAAGTAGTCACAAACTTGGACAATGCAGAGTTAAGTATAGTTGGAGATGTTTCTTTTAATTATGGAGTGATATGATTATTAATTAAAACTAAAGATGAAGCTCTATTATTGTTCTGCTTCCGTGACTTGATTTTTTAAAACTCAATGCTGTTTGTTTTGGCAAAGAGTCTGCAGTGTCTAGATATATATGCAGCATCAATACCATAGCACACATTTTTCCTTGTTCCCTGTACTGTATTTCAATAAGAACCTGAAGATTTGCTGCTACCCAAAAGGTATTATGGGGAAGGGATTGGGGAGGGGTTAAGCAGCTTTTGTGGTTCTGTTGTGTTGTTGATGTTACACCAGACCTGCTTTTGGCCTGGTGTTTTCACTTGTAGCTCTTGTTCAGGTAAAAAATCCTTGCTGCACGTTAGCAAGGCTGTGAGCCAGTTGCTATGGTATTCTGCTTTTTTTTTTAACCAATCGCTTGCTTTTGTGATGATTCAGCCCAGAATAAGAAGTCGGTCACGCAGGCTAGAGCTGTAATCAAAAGACCAGCTATTGTTGGCTTGAAAAATCTATAGAGATTGGGAGAACAGCAGAATTTGAGTTTCAAGAAAATATTTATCATAGTCTGTGTTTATGGTATATACTCTAATGTGTAACTAAATGCTACTAATGGTGGTAATAGTAGTCCTTTTTCAGGATGATAATAAAAATTGAATCACTGGACTAATTTCTCTGTGTTGTTTTGTCACCCCAGAGGCATCGGTAGTTTCCAGCTAAAAAATTATCAGGTATTTTTATTCTGTGGCCATTTTTTATTATTTTTCATTGTGTTAGTAAATAGTAGTATGTTTCTGAAAGGATATTATTTGCCAGTGGAAGATCACCAGACTCTGCCACTTATCTTCTCAATTTTAGTATTGCTGTTCGGCTAATCAGAAAATTTTTGAAGACTACTAGATAATGCAGAAGGATTTTAAAGTCATAATGGTGCTGCTATGTAGCTGCAGTGATCCAAAGGTGAAAGAAAGACAGGGTATTTAGAGAGAGGTGTATTCTGATAGATGAATTATCCAAAAAGAGAGGATGGACTTTTGCAGGTCTTCTGCAGGTTTTAAGACGCTCTTGTCTGCTTGAAGGCAAGGTTGTTCTCCTCCCCACTCTGTCTGCAACTGTATTGGCAGAACAAATAAAAGATACTGCTTCTTTTGTACAAAACAACTTCTTTCAGAAATCATGGCTATACCACAAATAAAACTTCTAAATTTCAGTTTAGAAATCACTAGAAATCACGCTTGTACAAGACAGTGCTACATACTAAAAGGCCACCAAACTCTAGACAGTGCAACTGATAACAAAAAGTATGTGAAAAGACATATTTGAATTTGGAAACAACTAGACAAAAAAAGTAAAGATTTACTCGAGGAATGCTTTTTGTCTGTGTGCCAACACAGTGGCACAATCCTTTCCCAGTGGATAGCAGCATCTACTGAAGAAGCTATTACTCCCAGAAGTGTCATGGGAGCTTTTGTTTTCTTTCCGAGCGCCTTATGTGGTACCCCTTCGTTTTCTGTATGCAGGTAATAATGTCCTACTGTGGACTAAAATGCTGGCAGTGAATAATGATAACTCTGCTCTCACTGAGTATGAACAAAACCACCTCCTGGTTATCAAGGGTTTGACTCAGAATAGTAACTGAATGATGAAGTTGAATCTTGGAGAGGCTTTAAATGATGCTGGTAAAGAGCATGAACTTTTCCACCTCTGTAATAGCTCCATTTCAGTGTTTGAATTCCTCATTGTCACTGGACATCCAGGTAAACCTCAGCATGCTGTGTGCATGCCACCAGAACAGTAAAGCAGTCAGCTGTGATGTTTCGGAAATACAGGTTTCTAAGCATGTGGTACATGACGTTGCAAGAGATCAAGAGGAAGATGTGCATCAGCTCATCAAACAGAATGAAAAATCCACCTTCCAAGACAGTACCAAAAAAAAAAAAAAAGGCAACAGAGCAAAAAAGTCTTGTCACAGCAAACTAAAAGGAAGAGTAAAACTCTTCCTTGTTTATAGTAAGTCTTAATTTATTGCACTGGGATTCCTGCATCCTAATAAGTGGAATGTAGAGAGCTCCCCATTGACTGTTTAGCTAAACAGGCTAAAGTCTTTTTAGGTCAATTACTATTTTTTATTTATGTCAAATCTATGCTTTAAACACATACTCATGGGACAAACTCCCACGTTTTTCACTGAAATGAAAACGCTAGAAAAGTCTTCATGGATCAAGGGTTTTTTTAGAGTTTATGGTTTTGGATGGCCAAATTTAATGTATGTGGTGTTTCACATTTGTTAGTTGCCACTGGATGTCTGAGAACATAAAAAAATATACCACCAGGAGGTAGTTTTTAAGCAGTCCTCTTTTTACAAATGCAATTTTAATGGGACAGTTCACTGATGTTTTATCTTCTGATGTTTTCAGATGAGCTTTTTATTGTTAGATGAGCTTTTTATTGTTTATTAGTGTTCTTTAACTTTTTTTTTAAGAGCTATATGCTAAGTTACAAGATATGTACGAATGACTGCAGTCATTATGGCATTATAGTCATTAGAGTATGGCAGATAGTTTTGTACTATAATAAATGTGGGATATTTTATATTGGTTCTTATCTGCATTTAGAAATAAATTAGTAAATACACGAGGGAGAGCGAAGAATGAGAGTTGTTCTTGGACATAGCTTTTTGGTGGCTTGCATTCAAAATATATAGAGGACACTTATGAAAAGTAACACTAATTTGTAGCCATTGCGGATATTAAAAATACTGTGGAAATCATCCTGAAGGTGATTATGAAATTGAAATGCTTATAAGCACATTGCCAGTATTTAACTGACAATTAATGTCTTTGGTCCGGGTTTTCACTCGGTGACAGGTACATAGTGGTTTTATTAAGGGATGATGGTTTGAAATGTAAAAGTGAAAAACCTCAACAAATGACTCCTAGTGAAATGAGAGAAATACGACTTGCCAGAGTTCTCAAATAGTTGTCTGCTGCAAATAAATGCTTAGATGAGGTCTTCCAGTGGTGGCATAGATGATCTAGAGATAAATTAATTTATTCTTTATTCAAACACCACAGTCATTAATCATATAAATTAAAACGTGTTGAGCATCTAAAATTCTTAAGCCAGAAAGTGGACAAGAATATTCAAGCTCTTGAAAGTATTTTCTGCAGTGGCCCTTGCATTTTAATACTTTTGCAAGAACATCTGTACAAGATATTAATTTTAGTAGTTTTCAGGGTCACATCTAAAGTACACGTACATTCCTATATGACTTCACTTAGAAATTACCCTTGACTAATAATTGCCCATGTCTACTTGCCACCCAGCTTGTAAGGCAAGTCATAAGGGACAGGATTTCATTTAGTAAACCTCTGCGTTTTTAAGGAAAGTGCAATGTAAGAGATGGGAAGTGTATTTAAATTTGGTTGTATTAAAAAATACTCTGTGCGCTGATCTGTTGTTCAAAGACATGGCTTGCTACATGTCACTTTATTTACCTTTCACATATTGTATACACATACTGATAGTTCTTCACTGCTTATATTGAATCTTTGCAAGTAGTGATATACACCAGTCCCCTGCTGGTGTAAGTATTGTAGCTCCACTGCTTTTGGAAATTATAGTAGAGATATGATGGTCTACATACCCAGAGGACTTGCCTCATTTCCACCAAAAGAATACTGTGGGCTTGATTCAGATGCACTGTTTATTAAAAGTACTGCTTTTAATCCTGCAAATATAAGTAGAAAGAAAACTCTCTCATGAGTAGGATGCATGCAGATACACACCTGAGTAACTAACTTGAATGGATTGCTGCTGTCTGGACTAGATTCACATAATGACAAATGCCTTCATAAAAAGGACTGCTTTGATACAGCACTTCATCTTTCTGGATTTCAAAGCTCTGCAAATTTAAATATAAGCACGGTTAAGTAAGCATTGAAATCATCCTGGCATGTATAATAGATTTTTTTTTCCTATTCAGTACTTGTATGTATTTGCTTTCCAATGTATCTTCTAGAAAAGAAAGGCTTTGGAAGAAAAGTGAAAGATACAAACTAAAATGGAGAATATATTTCCACACAGATCTGTGAGGTTTTTGTCTTTGATGCTGTACAGACCTGGGATGAGGGGTTGATAGTTTGGGCTTTTCTGCTTTGAATATCAGTATTAATATAAAATGGGTTCCTTAGCTTCCTCTCCTTGTGTTCTGATGACAGAAATACAGTTTATTTCTCTGAAGTAGAGCATTTTATTTTATGCTTGTGTGATTGTGGTTTTTTGGTTTTTTTTTTTTCCCTTATCACTTTTCATTTTTCGTTAGGAAGATCCTCCCTTTAAAAGGGAAAGAGCACCTGTTCTCTAGATCCTGTAGACTGATTTTCTGGGGTCCATTTTAAATTTTATTGACTGAAGCAATTAATGCTTCTTAAAACCATGCTTCACCAAGCATTTTGTTGAACTGTTCTTGATGGAGGACAAACTGATTAATCTGAGTTGAATCCCTTCAACAGCTGTACAATGGGTTTCACACTAAGGAATTTTCAAGGTACTTAATTATTTCAATGACTTAGATCAGGACTGAACTTTCAGCACCTCCCTGGTAATTCTAAAAATAGTACCTACTTCTTTGGGGTTAGGAGTATGAGAGAGGAAACTCTCTTG
>VYZW01057085.1:0-19367 GCA_013401315.1 Balaeniceps rex | reverse complement strand
CTTCCCCCGGCCCGCCCCGCGCCGCCGGCCGCCGCCCCCCGTCTCCACAGCAGCTCCCGCGGCCCCTCGCCCCCGCCGGCCTCGGCAGCAGCAGCCGGGGCGGCACCCCAAGCGCGGGCTGGGCACACGGCGGCGTTCACTCAGCTCAATAAATTCATTCGGGACCGTCCTTAAACTCGTCGTCTGCGCGGCTCAAAACGCGGAGGAGCGACCGGCCGGGAGGGCAGGGCCGGGAGGGAGGGGGCCGGCGGCCGGCGGCCGGCCAAGGTCCCGCCGGCCACCCCGGTACCGCAGCTGCCACCCCGAGCCTCGGAGCCTGCTGCCGGAGTCGGTGCGTGTATACCGCGATGGACTCGTAGGTCCCCAAATTCTCCTAAAGGCACATGGCTGAGAACGGCTTATGCGTTGGGGGAGGAAAAAATGCTGTTAGGTACAGCATCTCGCCTTCCAACAACATTTTGGTCACTATGCCTTTCGTTTAAATAGCCCCCTCGTCTAAAATAGATCACGGGGAAAACGCTGATGTTACTGTTCATGCCCCGGGAACCCATTTATGCATTCCTTGATAGCACCGTACAGCATAGGGCCATTGGTAACGCAGCCGTCACACGGAGACCAGGTGTTGCTGATACTTGCTCTTTTTTAAACTAAATGCTATGATTTTTGTCAAACTATTCTTCATTTTACATTTTTGAACTGTTGTATAGTATGTAAAAATCAAAGAGAAGCAAAATCATATTGACCAAATTAAATACTATGATGACGAACAGACGTAGTTTTTTACCAACTAGAAAGCTGAACTGAAACCAACTGAACAGAAACCGGTGTTGGCTTCCCTTAATATGCCGATCTGCGAAATGCAGAAACTCGGGTACTGGTTAATGAGGCATTGAGCCATCCCCGCTGTAGAAATGGTAACCTGTAGGAGGTGGGCAGGGCGCACCGCCAGCGGCTGTAGCTGTTTCAAGCCATCTCGGCTTGATCCATTGCTGAGCATAAATCAACTGCTGGGTAAGTGTATGTGTAAACATCGGAACTACTGAAGTTTGACTTCCTATGGACTTGTGTCTTACGGTTGACCGGCTTTTAAACTGAATTTTGTTAACAAAATTCCACAAGATGTTCTCAGCTGAGTGAAGGAGGAGCTCCCGTTCCAGAAACAAACAGATGGACAAATAAAGACATCAATCACATCAACACAATTTCTTAGTGAAATTGGGACAAAAACATCATCTTTTACTCTCATGTCATATCATTTTATTCCTCATATAGAGGAAGATTTCAACCTATTTTCGATGATGCCTACAGTTTTTAGTGAAACAGAACAGCCGCTAAAACCTGAGAACTGCATGGTGGGATCATAAACTGCTTTCAAGAGGACATAAACTAGAAAAGTTCTAAGATTATTTTTTTCTTTGGTAATTCACCTTCCAATGAACAGTCCTCGCTTTTTGCTTAATCCAATATCACTGGCTTTGAAGTTTCTTTATACATACTCCTTGCCCTCTTAAGTCGTAACAGCTATGACAACAGTCTTCCATATGGCCAAGCAGTGGACTCCTGGGGTGACAGAGGGTCTACAGCGGCAGTGAAGGCAGGAATGGTTGGCCTCAGGCCTGCAGGTGCAGGCAAGGACTCTTTCCACTCAATGGTTAAGAACCACAGGCTCTGAACAACAAGCTCTGGCAGATTTAGCTGCCTTGTTTTAAGATGTTATTTCTCCCAACTGCCTGAGGTCACGACCATTCTACTAGAGCACAACAATGAAGGCAGGTAGTTTTTTTAATATGCCAGCCTGTGACCTGGAGTCTCCACCATAAGAGTGTGGCAATACCTAGCAGCAGGGTAAAGCAGACAGCTGAGAGTAGCAATGTCTCAAACTGAAGAGATAACTCTGCCGGAGACCACCTATCAGAGCTCTAAGCCTCAAAATAACCCATCACCATCATGCACTTACAGGTTTGGAAGCACCTAGGAGAAGACAAACCAGACTCTCGCTGAACCTCTGTATCAGGCCTGCGTAGCGCACAGCCTACCAAACAATTCCTTTGGCCCAGTGTGCTGCGTGGGTGAAAAACGAGTTTGACCTGCCTCACTGCTCTCACCTTGGCCCATGATCAGCACGTTGTCGAGCACGCAGCAGATCATGACCAGAGGCAATGCCACCTTTCAACAGCCCAACAACACACGCTGGGTTGAGTAAACCCAGTAAACCTGGTTTGCGGACTGTAAAGCTGAGAATGGTGATGCACTGAGGATTCCTGGCTGGCAACTGCTCTCCATGTGAGCAAACAGCAGGATCTCTCTCAGCTTTTTGATAAAGAGAATTTGCAGATAAAAGAGCACTGGCTATGGGGGTACGAAGGTGTTGCAATAGAAGGGAGGCCTGTAAACATCGTTAGATATGGCTACCGTAAGTCCAGGTTGCCTTAGATTGGTTGTCTGTCCTCTTTTCCAACCAGAAATGTTCTCCGGGAAGATTTTGAGAACTGCCTGTATATCTGGGACTGTTGGTATCTAATAACCTCATCAGGTTGGACGTTACTGCACATGTGCAGCAGCCTCACCTAGGATGTCCCATGTCCGCCAATCCCAAAGAGATCCTCAGAGCAAACACACTAGGCCTGTATTGCTTGTGCAAAGCAATTCCAACAAAACCAGGAGAGTACTCTACCACTCCTACAAAGCGTTGCATGAACTTACCACACAATTACTTGGAGCATTTCCAGTAAGTCCTAAAAGTATGAGGCTTACTGTACTTCCATGATGCAACTCGTGCACCTATTTCTGCAGCAGAAATACAGTAGCCAAAGGGCTACTACTCAGTCACCTGAGTAGTATCACAGCCAACTGGTTGCTATACAGTAGCCACAGTTTGGCTTTCACAGCTAATACACCTCTTCCTCACTCCCTTGTGATGTGTAGCCACCATTTTGCAGCAGCTGCAAACCAGAGTTGCCACCACTAAATGGTAACTGTCAAGAGGTTCCCCGGTAACAAATGCAACTTCCGAAGCTAAACTTCAGCAGGGAAGGGAAGTATGGGCTTGCTAAGGTGAGGTGTAGAACAGAGATTTAGGAAAACAAGGCGAAAAATAAAATAATATTCCGTGTTGATAGAGGGCACGTATGCTGAAAGACCATAGGGAACGGTAGGGAGGACATGTAGGTATCACAGTAGCATGCACAGATAACAGCATAATTCTGTTGGCTTCAGCTGAATCATCGTATTTACACTATGTAATAAAAAAAATTGGGCTCTGCCTTTCATCTATGCTTTAATTACAATTAAACTTCTTGGTTATATTGATGATTTTCAGCGTCACGCCAACGAGGCCCAGGAATTCCATAAATGAGGAACAAATTCTGCTGAAATGGAGGGGGTCTGCTAAGACAGGGTGGGAAAAAGAAGGTAGCCCAACATAAGTAAGTTGAAGTCTGTAGTAATCCATCCTCAGACGAGTTGTACATACCTCCTCCATACCCTTCTCCTTCTGTAAGTGACTTTCAGGGTGGCACTTCGGGTATGGTAAAAATTTGTTGTCAGATGACTGCTTGTAACTCCCACTAAAATCTGCGAGCGGGATGTGACCATGAATAAAAAACTACACGGTACCCTTTCCTAAGTACGCCTGTAATTTCAGCACCGTGCTTTCTCAGAGCTGAGCCTACCGCTGCCAAGAACGAAGCATTTATCACGGTTGCTGTACTGAAAAGTGAGGTGTATGTGAGAAAGGAAAATACTTCTAGAGCATTTGAAAATTATTTCAGTCGTGGTTTTGAACTTACACAGGACCTAACTAACCTTTCTGTCTGAATTTACCAGTCGTAGTAAGAATAGGGTCTTAAAGACTGTTTAAAGCCTGATCAGTTTATGAAAGAAATTATATAACATGGTGTTGTAGCAGCAGTGGATTGAACTCAGTGACCTAAAAAATGCTTAAATTTATTTCCATCTTAGTAAGCTCCTAGGTCTACCTGTCAGCAGCAGGAGGTATTCCCAGAAAATCAATTATACATGTAAGCAAAAATATCATGGAGATGAAAGAACATATGAAAGAGCAAGCACAATTCTCCTTTCACAACACTGTGAATCAAGAGTAACTCCACTGAAGCCAACGAGTTACACTGGTGTGAGTGAGAAAAGAACCAGCTCCATTGTCTGAAAATTGCTCAGGCCACCCATGGAGTCCAATCACAGTAACTGTACGCAGCTAATATTACAGCGTTTAATTCAGAAAGCCCGAGACTGAAAAGAGGAGACTGAAAAGAAAGGCTCTGCATTTGGTTTTAGCCAAAAAAGCTGAAAAATAGCAGGAAAATGGTGAATGGAAAAGCAAAAAAAAAAAAAAAAGATTCCATTTATAAAAAATCCTCCCTCCCCCCAAAAAAATCTGCATAGAAAAAACCAAACTGAATCTGCATGCCTTGTTTTTTTTTTAAACACCCTGCATGTACCCAGTTAACAGTTGCTGAGCTGTATGCTGCCCTGAAAGAAAAGCATTATCTTCATTCTCCAAACAAAAGACACGGTTTGTGTGTTGGTGCATGTTGTGTTATACCTACTCAGACTGAGTGCTACAGAACGTGAGTCTAATCTTTCCACTTTCCAGCACAGGTCACTGTAAGATATCCTGTCACATTTTCAGGTAGCAGCGTACTAAACAATACCTTCATTTCCCCCTGCTTTAGTTTACTTGCTCTAAACCCACCCTTCCTTTTTCATCTTCGATCGGTTAGTTTAGCTTTCCTAGCTCCTGTCACCTCCCCATTTGAAATAGCATTTCTTCCAGTAGTACTTACTCTCAGGAATGGAACAAAGGCTTGTTTCTGGAAAGCTGTCTGGTCACTGACCTCCTCCTGTATCTCAGCCTCCCTTCTTCAGTTTTCTTCCAGTTTTTCTGTCTTCTCTTCTCCATTTCTCTCTCATCACACGCTGTCTCTTTCATCTAGTTACACCTCACCTGCCGCATTACCCTCTCTATTGGTATTATTATCCCGGTTATAACCATCCAGAAGCTATTGAGGACCTGTAAAACAGCACATTGTGAGTTTATTATGCTGCGTTACAAACCGCTACACCGACGCACCATGTCAGCATTATGACAAAACATCAAACCGCATTAAGACAGATGTGCTGAATATGATCCACAGAACTCGCAGGAACGCCGTCTCTTTTTTGATTTTCCAGGTCATTCTGTCTCCTCTTTTTCCCCCTCCCACTTTATCCTCTATTTTCTTATCACCTTTTTCTTTTCCATCACTTTATTTTCCTCCTCCCCACAGTCATCCTCCCCTGCCTTCCTTCATTGCCCACCTCGCATTCCTCCATGCATTTTCTGTCCTCCGATGTGCCCGCACAAAGGACTATAACAGAGGCAGTATGCAGCTTTGTTAAATGTGTCCTTGGCTCTTTAGTAAACAAAGCTGCACCTGGGCGCATCTTTGGGATCAGCAAACGGAGGGACTAGAGAGCATTCCATTCCCAAAGGCTTAAACCAGAGAGCTCCGAGATTAACACAACTTCTCGGTTCCCTAATCTCCGAGCTGGAGCACACCAGAAACAGCAGGAGGAAGCTTGAAATAATACCAGATTCTTTTCTTCACATGCACATATTTCCTTCTGCCTTGTGCGAGACAAGGCTCTTAGCAACAAGAGCACTGTAGAATGGGGTAGTGACTAGAATTTGATGATGTCAGAACAGCAGAAAATGAAAGATGTACTTTGTAATGGCATACAATTGAAAAGCATGAAATTGGTGCCAAGCAGTGCTAAAACCAAACAAATTATTTCCCAACAATTCAACATGCAAAGGGTCAGACAGCAACGCTTTTTTAAAATATTCAGACTGTTAATTAAACTCAGCATAATTCAAGCAGAGAACAAAACGGTGCTTGTTGATACTAGGTATTTTGTTTTATGTGATAGCATCAGCTTTTTCAGGAGCAGCACATCAGGTAAAAAGACCGAGCACACGCTTGGGACGGTCTCACTCATCTGTATGCTAAAGATAGCTTCTAAGCCTCGCTCAGATCAGTCGAAACTTTGGCACATGCCATAGCAGCTGCACAGCATTTAGCTATGCCTCTTTCGGCACACACCACAGGGCGGAAAGAATGGTTTATTAAGGTATTTTAATGGCAGATATAGTCACCTGAAAAGGTTAAGTAGTTTCTTCAGACAATATCATTTCCTCTGAGCGCCTGTCAATTTTTAAGATTTTGCAAAAATTTGTCTATCATTTTTAGTGATTTTTCCATCCTCTGTTGATCTGTGAAAGCCTTGAGGAAACAAGGAAGGAAAATGATTTAGCGGCACAAGGAAACAATGAAACCTGGTGCACGCTCACATTATATATGTCTAAATGCTGTTGAAATCCATCAAAAAAATACCCTGAAGAAGAAAACAAAGAACTGCTTTTCACATAGTTCTCAAATAGCATACTCAATAATACTTGTAACAATTCTATATTTTTAAGAGAACAACGTGATTTTTAAACTGCGATCTCTTAAATATTACAGCTTTTTAATTTCATATTTTGGGATAGATACTAAAGTGGTGTAACACATTGTTTCAAGAGGAAAGATACTTTATGTTCTAATTTTGTCAATTTAGGAGCCCCAGAATGTACTGTTCATTTTTATTTTATTGCTAACAATGCCTTTTAGCAAAGACCCTGCTTCTAGCAGTACTACTTGTTAATATTGTAATTATTTTCAAATTTTGTATTGGCCCTATTCTAGCTTCTTACCTAGAGTTTCATTCTCGGTTTCCATTGATATCAGCAGCCCTAGTGATTTCCCCCCTCTCTAAAGGCTTGCTCTGCATGTTATCTCATACAGGCAGATTTCTGTGCCTCTGTGCAATTCTAGTCATATGAAGGAGATCATGCTCCGTACAGTAACTTCCAAACAGCAGTCTGGTAAGAAAGTCTGATCTAAGACAGCAGTCCTGGTAAGAAAGATACAAAAAGAGAAGAAACGGTACATTTAAATACAGCAGTGCTAAAACACAGAACTAAAGCTTGCCTTTCAGATCAACTGAGGAATTTTTTTAGGCTTCCACTTCCAATAACACTATTCAACACCATATACGTTTTTGCTGATGAGCAACACTCACTCTGATTGACATACTCAAGTAGCTACAAATATTAGGAAAAAAAAAAGAATATAAAACCAAATGATAATGTCTGGGTTTCAGCTGGGACAGAGTTAATTTTCTTCCTAGCAGCTGGCACAGTGCTGTGATTTGGATTTAGGATGAGAATAACGCTGATAACACACCCATGGTTTAGTTGTTGCTGAGCAGTGCTGACACTGGGCAAGGACTTTTCAGCTTCCCGTGCTCTGCCAGGGGCACAAGGAGTTGGGAGGGGGCACAGCCAGGACAGCTGACCCAACCCGGCCAAAGGGACATTCCATACCATACGGCGTCATGCCCAGTATAGAAACTGGGGGGAGTTGGCTGGGGGGCAGCGATCACTGCTTGGGGACGGGCTGGGCATTGGTCACTGGGTGGTGAGCGGTTGCA
This sequence comes from Balaeniceps rex, assembly GCA_013401315.1. Classification (NCBI taxonomy): domain Eukaryota; kingdom Metazoa; phylum Chordata; class Aves; order Pelecaniformes; family Balaenicipitidae; genus Balaeniceps; species Balaeniceps rex. The sequence continues at coordinate 11,837 of VYZW01057085.1, read as the reverse complement.
TCACTTGTGGGTTTTTTCCCCCTGGGTTTTGTTTCTCTCTCATTGTTCTCCTTTTGATTACAATTTTTATTACTATTGTTATTATTTTATTTCAATTATTAAACTGTTCTTATCTCAACCCATGAGTTTTCTTACTTTTGCCCTTCCAATTCTCTCCCCCATCCCACCGGCGGAGAGGGTGAGCTAGCAGTTCTGTGGAGCTTGGTTGCCAATAGGGGCTAAACCACAACAGATAATTAAAAATAAAGAAAAATACAAGTGTAATCCTAATTGTATATGTAATATATTTGAAAAAATGCGAGGGTGGAAAAGTTTCACCATAAAAATGTATCATGCAAACATTATAAACAGCTCTGAAAAGTCTCTTTGTGAATTGCACCAAATATATTGTGTAGTTGAATAAATCACAGGAAAATTGCATCGTAATATACACTAATTACATCATCTTGGTTTGTTGGGTTTTTTCCCAGTGTTGCACATTTACTTTCATCTTGTTGTACCCATACACATTTTGCTGTAATAATTCTACTGGGACTGCTTAAAGAGCCAACATTTCAGCACCTGTTTGCTTGATTTGCTGAATAATGGATATTACACATCTGGAGTTCCTCTGGTGATGTCCTCTTTTTCTACATGGAAATCATGCCCCAGTGGAAACAGGAACCTCCCCACCGAAAGCGGGAACTTTCAGATTCAGGATATCTTGGGCGACAGTACCTGCATATATGCAGACGGAGATGTTCTAATCCAATGCCGTGTTCTTCAGCGCACAAGTCAGAAGCGTTCCGGACATACTGTACTCCACGCATATGCGCCGAGTGTTGGACTGGACATCTCTGACTCACTGGATGTGCCAGACATCCCATGCAGTAAGTCCATGACGTTCAGAATTCAGCAAACGTGATGCTCGTGTCTACAGGCCATCCCGGCACCGAACAAACTCTTACAAGTTATCCTAGGGAAAAATACATGAAGCCAGGTGCTGGAGCGGGTAACGCCCTGCACCTTGTGTAATGAATCTTTCTTTAAAAAAATACATATTTCAATAAATCTTAAAACAGGGACAGTCTTTTCATCTGACTTTTGCATAGTGCCTGTCCCAAGGAATTCCCACATGTCGTAACGATAAAAAAAATAATCTGGCTGAGAACACAGTACTTCCTCCCCTCCGCCACCACTGTGGAAGTTACAGCAATCAAGACTTCTCGTGATCTGATTCTTAACTACAAAAATACACAACAAAGAGAGAAGGTAACAAGTCCAGGGCAGTAACTCTTCAGTTCCACTTTGAACAAACTTTTTTTTTCTTTGTGTGTACAGTACTGTTTAAAGGTGACTGCGGTTTACCTTACAGTTTCTCAATCGGATTTTTAAAAAAAATAACAATAATAATTGAGGCTTCTACAAGCTCTTGGCTTGACTATTATCTACTTAAGAATTGCTCATATTTACAATTGTACCAGTCCTCAAACACAAAGGTACAATCAAAAAGACAATATAGTTTGTCTTCAAAGTATTCTAAAAAGAATATGAAATCCCTTGTAAGATCCCTATTTGGAAATTATTTCTATTATTTATTTGTCTTTGGGCAGTGTTAGTAAATCAGAAGCTGCCATGAAAACTCATGAGTGTTTCCGCATGAATAACGTTTTTTTCTTTTCAGTAATATATTAATCATCAGTCAGCAAAATAACTAATACCATAACTTAACTCTAAGCAATTGTCTCATTATCACTGTTTAATTCACAACAACAGGAATCGACCAACTCTCTTGACACCTTAACAATGCATTAAATTCACAATAACTAATGCAAATGGTGTCTAGTTTCCTAACATTCATTTAACCTGTAATATAGGCAAGGACATTTCTTGTACTGTCAAGCAGAGAGAGAACAGTGTTACACAACACCTGTGCTTGATGAAAAAAATGTGAGGGGTATGTGGTTTTAAATTTTACGTTATCGCATAATTAAAGACTGTTAAAAATGTAGTGCAGAAGGTGCGTTATATTGGCTATAGCTGGACTTTTAACTCTGACAGCTTTTTGTTAACATGCTTTGCTGTGCTTGACATCTTACATATTTTTAACTAAACAGAAGCAATAGACGGAATTTCAGATTTCAAAATTTTAATATTTTGTCTTACAAGAATTATACACAAACGTACAGAAATGAAAAAGCTGAGATAACTTAGCCAGCCCTTGCAAACTCTACAAAGAATTCAATTTATCTCCATTGAGAGCTAGTGGAGTTATTATATTCAATTGACTTTAATAGGATTTGGACAAATCCCCAAGCCTACAGCCATACCTGGCAGCATCCCCAAGACAACAGTCAATAAATGACATATTTTTAAATACAACTGCGTAAAAAAAAGACACAAGGAAAACGTGAGGACAAGAAAATGGAAGACAGCATAGAGCAAAAACAGAACACATCATCTCTTCTCTTTTAATATGGCCAGTTCTTTCCAGCTCCAACATGCCACTAATTCAATGCTAGACCTTTAGAAACCTAAACAGCTCAGAAAACTGTCCTCACTTTCAGCTCGGGAACCTGCCTTTACAATGGAGGGTATCAGTTTTGATGCATTTTGTATGCTCATAAGGAGAGGATGGAGAGAGCGTAGAAGGGGGAGAGGCCTTTTTCTCAAGCCTAAGAACACTGAGGGCTGAGGACGGAAATCTAGAAGATGACCTGTGATGGCAGCAGCAACCCCCCAACTACCTGATTTCCAGTCTGAGAGTGGAAGAGGTATGCACCGATACAAGCTGATAGATGAGGCCAGGCTATCTCCCTGCACAAGCAATGGCCAGTTTTCTGACAGCAGGAATCCCGGAAAGGCTAAACAAATACTGTGCATTTTTCCTCATCCTCCTTACAGATCCATGGAAAGCTCAGGAAAACCCCAGTCAAAAAGCAGCAGTGAATACGTAGAGAACCCTACATCCTAACCCCCAAGCGCCCTGTGAATTTCATTTTATGTTATAAACAGATTTGAAGAGATGGTTCCAGGAAGGTAATATCAGACTCCAAATCTATTTTTAGGAGTATTTTAAAAAAAGGCCTTATTTTTACAGGCTGAGTGGCCAGAGGCACCCATTGACCTCCAGGACGCTCAGCACTTTTAAGATGTGAAACAGTAGTCTCTTTCTCCTGGCTTTTTGAATAGATGGAATAACATTAGTTTACATTATGTTACAGGGACTGCTCCCTAAACGTGCCATCTACTACAAACGTTCTTGCTTCGTAAAATCACGCTCAGAATACACCCAAACAGTTACCAAACCTTGTGTCATCAAAGCTACGCGCACCGGCTCTCTAGCCACACTGTCAGATGTAGTAGGTTGAAGAAACATCTGCTAGCAGTGTGGCTCCTGCCTGTTAGAGGAAAACATTTTCCCTACAAATTGCTACTTTGATTCTAAATTCGTCCATGGTATTTAGACCCAGACAAATTTCTAAAAACAACCTCCTCCCTCCTCCCCCATTTCCAAAGACTATATACAGCGAACTTAGCACTGCCAGAAAGAGGGAAATCTTTAAATAGTGGGAGGGAAGGATATCTTATTTACCGAGTTGGTGTAAACTCACAACACTTAGTTGTCTGTCACTGATGGCAGGGTTAGACACCACAGCACACCACTGGAAATTAAAGTGTAAAGAATGGCAAACGTGAATGGGAGAAATAATCCAATTTTAATAGAGAATAAATCTCATTATTTGAGGGATTTGGTTCCAGCCTGTTGACTATTTCGGACAAGCAGCGTTTAAGTGTTTGCAAATGCTCTATCTTTGCATCTAAAGAAATGAGAGTCATCTTAAATATATATGAGAAGCGCTGCTATACCAGGAAGCACAGCACTAACTGTAATGTTAATATAAATATTACAGATGTTATTGATTACAGATACAAATCAGGACTTCTAAGATTACATTCCTATAATTGCAATGACTCATAAGAAAGTAAAACTGCACTTAGCCCAAAGCAATTGAAAGTAACTGCTGCTAAAAGGGACAAATTTTGCCACAGACTGGCTCTGATAACATCCTAGTTCTGCCATCAGGTGAGATCAGCCAGTAGTTTATATATTTATCAGCTGCCTGCTTCATCTTGTCTTGTTTTAACATAGTAGTTTATTTCCTGAAAAAGGACTGTGGTGCTTTCTTCCTCTTTCTTCTGTAATTTAGAGACTCGCACCTCTGTTGTCCCTGATTGTTAGTTTTATGTAGCTAATTAAGTGGAAAGCAAAATGAATTTTTGAAATTCATGCATCATCAACAGAAGTATTAATTAAAACCTTGTTGTTTCCAAATGTCAACAATGATTTAAGCAGTGAGATATTTCTATGAGGTTACTCATTTGGGTGGAAGACCTTACCATGGTAACACTGTTTTTAATAGTCTCTGCTTAAAACAACTGCAGAATTACATGTTGCACTGATGTAAAGAAAAACAAAACATAATCTGTAGAACTGCGAGGCACGAATCAGAAAGAATCACTTTGCTTCAGATCCTAAGATGGCAAAGGGTAGCTAGAAAGTGTATCTTTTACTTGTTAATTATGTAGTAACCACTGCAATCCATGACTGGCGCAAGTTTTGGCTAAAAATGAGAAAGAAACATTCAGCTTCCAAGGCTGGCAGGGATACAGAAAGTCCAACTTGTTCAGAATGAACAAGAGGAAAAAAACCAGCCAGAGAAACCATGGCAGACAGATGCAGCATTGCAATGTGTTTGATTTATTGTGTTTGTGCACTTGAGGTACAAGCATGCAGACGTCACATTGCATACGCTTGACAAGTCACCCCATAAAGCAATCATGTCAAACCACTCCAAAAAGTTCTAGAGTTCCTTGATCCTGATTTGTAGGCCAAGGGGAGGGCCTTGCTCCTTGGCAGATAATTTAAGGACAATGATGAACAAACTCTACTGTTTCCTAATCATAAAATGTAGTATCTTACTCTTTCTAGCAAACGCACATCTCGTCTGAGATTAGTCCAATGGCTGAATCATCACAATCTCCACAACAAAGACGGGATGCTGACAGAGATGAAAAGAGTGCTGATCTGTTGCTCCACGCTTCTTACGTGAAATAAAAAGCTAAAGTATCAGAACGAATAAAAACAAGAATCGTGACAGGCAGTGAAATACTAATATTCTTCATTTTACGCATTATTGCAGGCTATGTAAAATTACAGTTCCATATATGCATACATACCTGGATAAAGATTATGCCTGCGCATGCTTGCAAATTCCTGCAGGAATCTGTACGTGTCAGCAGAGCCACATGACTACTTCTTCAGTATGTATTTCCCAATTCACGCATTAATTAAAGCGGTCAGATCTCTCTCCGGCTGACTGCAACCCATGCAGAAAAGGCAGGCCAGGGGCACGGAAGGCTTGCTCAGCATGCAATACTATGACAGCATCGGTAATTATTTAATTTACTCTCGCGGTCAAGCTCCGACCGGGGGAGTATTTCGGAGCTCCAGGGACTCGGCCGATGAGTAGTTGAAGCGGTGGATACACGACAACCGCCGTCGGACACGTCTAAGCGAACAGACCCGGCCTCACTGCCCTCGGCAAGCGTCCCGCGCTTCCTGACCGCCGACACGCACCGCACGCCCGAGGGCACCGGGCGGCCGCGGGCCGCTCTCCCGGCGCCACCACAGCCCTTGGGCAGCGGCCAGGGACGCGGGGAGGTTCGAGCCACGCCGGCTGCCGTAGGCCGGGAGGCGCTACCGCCCGCTTCCGCGCAGGGCGGCGGGACGGCGCCGGCCGCGCCATGGAGCCCCCGCTGCCCGCCGCTCTCCTCCTCGTCCTCCTCCTCCCCTTACTGCTCGTGCCCTTGGCGCTCCTGGGGAGGAGGCGCGGCGGCCGGCGGACACCTCCCCTCAGGCTCCTGGTGGTGGCCGGCTCCGGTGAGTAGGGGTTGCCGCCGGCGGCAGCGGGTCGGGCCGCAGAGCGCCTGCGGCGGGCACCAGGAACTACGGCTCCCGGCATGCAGCGCGGAGCAGGGGCCAGCGCGGCGCTGCCGCTGCGTCCCGGTGCATGCCGGGAGTTGTAGTCGCAGTGGCGGCCGCGGGGGTAGGGGGCTGAGGGAAGGCCTGTCAGGAGCCGCTGCCGGGGTGCCCGCCGCGGCTGTTCCCGCACCCCAGCGGGTCCGCCGCCTGCCTTGGGGCGTTTTAGTTCTTGATTTGAGTAATCGTTAAGCTTCATCTTTCTTTGGGGCATTTTCGTCCGTTTCTATGTCTGACAGTTTGGTTTCTGAACCTTCCCTTCAGGCAGCACGTGCGTTTCATCGAAGTCGTTAACGAACATCCTGACTGAAACTGATGCAGGGCAGGCCTGTGGAGCTGCCTGGTCTCCTCACAGGAAATTATTGATCGGCAGTTCAGGGCGAGGCTTTCCAAAGATCGGTACACCCCTTGCGTACATGACATTTTGTAGTAATTTTACCCAAGCCATGTTTCTGTGGTTTACTCACGAGAGTCTCACGTGGGTCCGTCAGTAGCAGTGCCGTTGTCCAAGTGCGTCGCCCCACACTAAGGGGACACACACGCACATCTGCTACTCCTTGTGACCTCCCCAAAGTTGCAGGGCAATTAATTTGCCCCCCAAAATTAGCCTGCCTTGAAAATTTGCAGTTGACAAATCCAGGCAAGCTTTGATTTCATCACCTCAGTATCCCTGTGGTTTTTGCGCACCAACTAATTGAGTAATAATCCCAGGATCTTTCTGCAATCTGAGTTTGACTGGCGGGTTTGTAATTTTTCAGGTCATCTTTACTTCCACCGGGGCTGGAAATGTGCTTGTTTTCCTTCGGTCCTTTGAAATCTAGTTCGTACATATTTAAAAGATAACATTCACTGGACATAAGCTTACCAGCTGAAGTAATTCATAAGTCAATTAAGATTCATGTAATGTTCAAGCCTATTTGAGACTTTTTTGAAGTAGGAATCTCCTGCTCTCCTGTGAATACTGAGATGATTGCATAAAAATTTGTGAAAGCTTCAACAAACCATCACTCACAAGAAAATCCCTCCAAACATGTTTGAAAAATACTGCATGAAATCCTACGGAAAGGTGGCAAACTCTCACGTCTAACGCAGCAGCACAGCTCTCGCTGCTTGTCTGATGTTTGCCAGCTAAGAGTGCTTGACTTGGATAGCAAAGGTCTCATAGGAGGCTAATGACGCTGGACAGCAGGAGGTAGTAGGAATACATTTAGTTTACTATTTTGGTCTGCGACTTCCAGCAGAGTAAAAAGTAATACATGCAGTAAATACTTATGCACATACTTAAGGGTGCAGTTTGATGTTAAGCTGCTCCAGCTCAACAGCTAAAAGGTGAGCCGGCTCCACTTTACCTACGCACACAATCTTCCCTCTCCCCTTACACATATTCCTGTAACTCCGGTTCAGGAAACTCAACTGACCAAAAAAAAAAGTTAACCCTGCTCCCAAAAAACACAATAAGGACACCATCCCCTTCTCTCCAGTTTAGTGCCAATTCAGCTACCTGAACAAAGCGACCTTGCAGTTAGAAGGTTGTCAACACCCGTTCAAGGGCAGCAGTTAAAGCACTTGGCTGGAGCGGGACTGTTTCTTCTGTAAGCCCTCAGCTTTTACACGGGCATAGCTGCAGAGTGGAATGGCTGACTGCTTGATTGCAGTATTACAAGCTGGGATAGCGCAGCCCCTGCTCCTGCGGGTCGTAGGACTGAACACTGGGTAGGGGCAGCGGGAGGTACGCTTCCACGGCGCAGCTCTGAGCCAGATCCCGTCCAGCTTCATTTTGACCGTTGCACCACGGTATGGCTTTTGAGAATGGACTACAGTATAGCTCTTTGCCTGCTTGTTTTTGCGTCATGTACAGGACGTTAGACACAAATGTCGTACGTCTGCGTGATCCTGGTTCAATCCCATTTAACTGAAAAACTTCCATCAACGCAGCTTCAGTGGGAGCGGAATTGTCTTCATGCTACTTAAACAGTCTGAACCATCCTTTAATTGAACCCTCTACTCTCAGAAGAGTGTCACTGATAATATTAGTATTAATAAGTTTTAAAAGGAAAAGTGACTGATTCAGCTAAAGAAATTGAAAGTTACAAAATTTTTCACATATTAACTGCAGTTTATTTTGTTTTTGCAGGTGGGCACACAACAGAAATCCTGAGGTTACTTAGCTGTTTGTCAGAGTCATACTCTCCCAGACATTATATTTTTGCAGACTCAGATAAGATGAGTGAAGCTAAAATACGTTCTTTTGAACAAAAAAGGTCTGGAACATTCCCCAATTCACAGGTAACTTGTTAAATATGCTCTTGTAAGATAAAATGATCTTAACATGATGTTCTATTTCAAGGCAATTTGGAAATGATTTGCAAAAAGGGTATTTTTAAGATCAGCAGGTGCTTTTCATTTTCTAGGTATTGATAATCACTTGCACTAAAGTTCAGCTAAAGGTGCCATTCTGTACGTACTGTTTTTTTACTTTGCTAAAAGTGAACTAAATAAACACTATTAATTAATGCTGTACTAGAGAGACACTGAAAATGCAAAGTAAATATACCTACAAATAGAAAATGCCATTCTTGCTACCAGTTTTCGCTACCACCTTCCTTACTTTCTCTTAAAACAGTCTTTACCTCCTGTTAACATGTTAATCCATTTAAAGCAATGAGGGAACATCATTGTAGTGAAAGTGACTGTACAAAGGCGGCTGGCTATCTCTTGCTCAAGGAAAACAGGCTGAAAAAAAATCTCTCTTGATTTTGTAAACCAGCTAGCCATTGAAGTGTTATTGGTAGCTATAAAAATACTGGGGCAGAAATATGGTGGGGTTTTTTCCTTTTATTTTTTAGTTTGGCATTTCCCTCAGTGACATAATGTATTTTTTTGAAAGAAATTATATCTAAAAATGTTTTATCTCAGAAAACCTTAACTGAAATTGTATTATTTTTGTGTGTTTCTAGACTGTGTTTTGGTTGGATTTTAAAATTGAGCATTAGTTGCACATGTTTAAGAAGTATGCAATGCCTCTTAATGTCAGCTAGTTTTCTGGTTGATGACCTGAGCAAATGCTTAACTCCTAAAAATCATGAAACTATTTTGTTTATCTTTTTATCAAATGTTTGCTTGCTTTGAGCTAGTTTGCTGCATGATTAACAGACAGCAGTATGACTCTCTGGTGACTTAGTGTGATCTGATGGCCGGTGAAATTAGTAGAAAGATGATACTTTTATTTAGAAATTGGAATAAGTACAATGGAAATGAATGTTCTGACTACAAAAATCTAAGTCCTTTTGAGCAAGAAGTATAACACACAGTGAATTAATTATTTACGTGGTATTGATTTCATATAGTGCACTTCTGATATTTCCGTTGTCTTCAGCAGCGCTACTGAGACAAAAGATTGTAGGACTCCGTACCAATGGTTTTCAGAATAAACCCTTTTAATGTAAAGCAACTGCTGCTAAGGTGAGCAACAGGCTCACTTAGGAATGACATTTTTAGGTTTGTTCACCCCACTTTCACCTTAGAAGACGAAAGTTCCTTGCCTACCACAAGCTGCTGAATGAAGTGGGGATGACTTATTTAAAAATTGAGCGTGGCAGTCTCTTCTCTCATTGTGCACCAAGGATGAAAGTTTAGTAAAGTTTAGTAAAGACCGGAGGTATTTTCTGTTTAGAGAAATCTTGTTTGGTAATTAGTCACTCACACAGTCATACTCACTTATCTGAAAAATGTCCAACCCTAAATTATTAAATTTCTTAAAAACACATATTTTGAGTATTAAAGGATTATGCAGTTTTCCACTAGTTCATTTAGTTTTGTGAAGCAGCTTCCCTTTCGTACGCCCTCCAACTGCTAACAGATCATGTAGCTATATTTTCCTTCAACATTGAAAGCCAGAGGAACATTTTTGGCTGCATCTGAGTTTGCTGTCTGGATAACAGATGCTCATTTTCCTTTGGCCATTCTTCTTCCACTGAGCAAAAATATTTAGAGTGAAAATGGAAGATAAATTTTGGCAACTAAAGGTCACGTGCCTATAACATATATTTGTTGACTTTCAGAGTGTGCTTTCAAGTAGTACGTGTTTTGGCACTGGGGATGCTGGAGATCATCAAGCATTTAAAAATCATGTGTTAGTAGCTCCTTGCAGCTTTGAATAAATTAAAGGGAAAAGTCTGAATGCTTCAACTAAGGACTGGACAGAAGACACATTACAATAATGACCTAAGAGAAAATTAGTGTACACATTTAACAAATTCCAATGTAAAAACCTACAAATATAACCAATTTCTTTTTTTGATCTGTGGTCTAGCCCAGTTCTAAAAGAAGGGAGAAGGAAAGGCAGCCAGAATGAGCATCTTGCTTACAAGAAGCAAAATGCTGCACCTGTACCCACTAAGTCTCTTGAAAAAAAAAAAAAAAAATCCAAAATGCCTCCTATGAAAAGTCTCTGGTCCTGCTTTCACTTGCCTCTTTATTCTCTGTTGCCCCCAGCCTACAACCACAACTATTCTATGTGGATGCTCCCAGAGCTGTTACTCGTGGAACCTTATGCTCTCAGCACAGAGAACCTGCTTCAGCTCCTGCTGACCTACTCTAGCAGTAGAAAGACAGCTTAGAGTTGTTGACTGAAGAACATGAATTCTTCACTGGGTCTTATACCCCTATTTGTCATGTCCAAGATGAGCAACCAGATTAATTAACCTTTACACAGAATAGAATCATAGAATCGTTTAGTTTGGAAAAGACCTCAAAGATCATCAAGTCCAACCGTTAACCTAGCACTGCCAATTCCACCACTAAACCATGTCCCTAAGCACCACATCTACACGTCTTTTAAATACCTCCAGGGATGGGGACTCCACCACTTCCCCGGGCAGCCTGTTCCAATGCTTGACAACCCTCTCCGTGAAGAAGTTTTTCCTAATATCCAATCTAAACCTCCCCTGGCACAACTTGAGGCCATTTCCTCTTGTCCTATCACTTGTTACTTGGGAGAAGAGACCAACCCCCACCTCGCTACAACCTCCTCTCAGGCAGTTGTAGAGAGCGATAAGGTCTCCCCTCAGCCTCCTCTTCTCCAGGCTAAACAACCCCAGCTCCCTCAGCTACTCCTCATAGGACTTGTGCTCCAGACCCTTCCCAGCTTTGTTGCCCTCCTCTGGACATGCTCCAGCACCTCAATGTCCTTCTTGTAGTGAGGGGCCCAAAACTGAACACAGTACTCGAGGTGCGGCCTCACCAGTGCCGAGTACAGGGGGACAATCACTTCCCTACTCCTGCTGGCCACACTATTTCTGATAGAAGCCAGGATGCCATTGGCCTTCTTGGCCGCCTGGGCGCTCTGCTGGCTCATATTCAGTTGGCTGTCGACCAACACCCCCAGGTCCTTTTCCACCAGGCAGCTTTCCAGCCACTCTTTCCCAAGCCTGTAGCGTTGCATGGGGTTGTTGTGACCCAAGTGCAGGACCTGGCACTGAGCCTTGTTGAACCTCATACAATTGGCCTCAGTCCATCAATCCAGCCTGTCCAGATCCCCCTGCAGAGCCTTCCTACCCTCCAGCAGATCAACACTCCTGCCCAACTTGGTGTCATCTGCAAACGTACTGAGGCTGCACTCAATCCACTCATCCAGATCATTGATAAAGGTATTAAACAGAACTGGCCCCAGTACTGAGCCCTGGAGAACACCACTTGTGACCGGCCACCAGCTGGATTTAACTCCATTCACCACCACCATTTGGGCCCAGGCATCCAGCCATTTTTTTACCCAGCGAAGAGTATACCCGTCCAAGCCACGAGCAGCCAGTTTCTC
>VYZW01057084.1:52518-71181 GCA_013401315.1 Balaeniceps rex | reverse complement strand
GAAATGCTTCCTAATGTCCAGTCTAAACCTCTCCTGGTGACGCTTTGAACCACTCCCATGCATCCTATCACTGGATCCCAGGGAGAAGAGATCAGCACCTCCCTCTCCGCTTCCCCTCCTCAGGAAGCTATAGAGAGCAATGAGGTTGCCCCTCAGCCTCCTTTTCTCCAAACTCGACAAGCCCACAGTCCTTAGCCNCAAGCCCAAAGTCCTTAGCCGCTCCTCATAGGATATTCCTTCCAGCCCTTTCACCAGCTTTGTTGCCTTCCTCTGGATGTATTCAAGGACCTTAACGTCATTCTTAAATTGTGGGGCCCAGAACTGCACACAGTATTCAAGGTGAGGCCTCATCAATGCTGAATACAGTCGGACAATCCCCTCCTTTGACCAGCTGGTTATGCTGTGTTTGACGCACCCCAGGATGCTGTTTGCCCTCTGGGCTGCCAGGGCACACTGCTGACTCATATTGAGCCTGCTGTCGACAGCACCCCCAGATCCCTTTCTGCAGGGCTGCTCCCAGCCACTCCTCTCCCAATTTATTCTTGTGCCCAGCATTACTCCGTCCTACGTACAGAATCCAGCATTTGGACTTGTTAAATTTCATCCCATTAATCACTGCCCAATGCTCCAATCTATCCAGGTCCCTCTGCAAGGCATCTTGTCCCTAAAGAGAGTCATCAGCACCTCCCAGTTTGGTATCATCAGCAAACTTGCTAATGGTGCAATCCACTCCTGCATCCAGATTGTTGATAAATATATTGAACAGAACTAGCCCTAGAATTGAGCCCTGAGGAACACTGCTGGTGTTCTGTATCACACTGGTGTGGTACTTTTTAAGAATTTGACTCTGACATGGTAGGCTGTCACAGGTACAGACTCATAGCTGTTACTGCACAGTGAACAAGCAACAGCTTGCTTTAAAAGGCTGTCTTTATTTTTATTCACAAGGATTGCAGCAGCATCTCTAAGCAACACTCAGTTATTACTTTCAAATAAGCAACTTGCTTGAAGAAGATAGCATTCAAAGCTCTTACCAGGTATTTGTTATCACATGTCCATGGAAAAAGGTCTTCCTGACTCAAACATTAGTGCAATTACATTATGTCCTGGAATGTAGTAATAAATATTTTTCTGATCTAAAGTTAACTAAAAAAATCAAATCTGCTTTCCTTCTGGCACTTACATGCACACTTAAATATAAATTTGTAAAACTCATTTATATGCATAAATTTATATATATACAAACTTATAAATTTACATTACCTTTATATATTCAGTTTCCTTTTTTTATAGTGTAGCCCTTAGCTGTCATACCAGGAGGATAGATTCCAGATACACTGGAATATCCCACAGGTTGTTCAATATGTTATGCCATATACTATATTACATCACTTTCTATTATGTTCCATAAAATACAATTTATAAAGAAGTCTTTCAAAGACCCCCATCCTTCCCGCCTCCCTTATTTTTATGTTTCTTTTTCTGTATCGCTTTTCGTATGAAGTACATGCAGCTGGACACAGCAATCCAGAGGAGGGCGTCCTATTGCTTTGTACAACGACCCGGTCTCCTGGCGCCGAGGCCAGATAGCCGTGGGGATGGCAAAGAACCAGGGCACTGTGCAACAGCCTGAAATCAGCAGTGGATGCACCACAAACATCTCACAGGAGACAGGTGAGTACACTAAGCTAAGACACCCTGCATCCACCGCCTCCTGGGGAAATCTGGGTGCTCACTACATACCTTCACTCCGGGAGATGGCTGTCTGCCGGTGCCCCTGGGCGCTCTCTCACTCTGCCTGCAGCCTGCTCCTAAGCCCTCCAGCACACTGCAGCCGGCTCCTACGCCCTGTCTCCCAGCACACCACAGGCTGCACTCGGCAGCCTTTCACTCGCTCTTCCCCTGACTTCTCCAAGAAAATCATCCCACAGCTCTTCTAAGACTTCGGGAGGTTTTTGCAGCATAAAAGGTCTGGAGTGAAAAGTGAGGATTTTGACCCTAGCCAATTGTCCGAGCTGCTAAACACCAATTGCTTCCGAGAATTTTAGGCCAAACTCGCTGCAAATCCATATTTAATATTGAACCTTAGCCAGTTCCTACCAGAAAAGAGCTCCCACATCCCTTATGAAAAAGACTGTTCAAAATGACACGCAGCAGTCATGCCATCATTACAAATAGCTCTTTTGTAAACAGATACCAAAATGAGCAAGAAGAGGCATCCTAAAATATTATGAAACTTTCAGGACAGTAACCAACACAAAAAGCTTATTAGAGAATTTGGACCTCTGAGTTCCAAAGGAAACACCTGCGAACTCTGTCCCTTCTCAGCAATTCATGAGACTTACTTTACCGATCCTGTGCCTGGGGAAATCCTTAATAGATCATGAATGAAAGAAATCCTGCCTCTGAATAAAAGTTCTCTTTTAATCAGTGCCTTTATAACAAGAAATTGTTCTATTAAGTTTAACATCTTCCCTGCAGTCAAAGAATATTTTTAAAGAGGAAAAGCTAGCCATGAAAAAAACGCTTCACTAACTGCTGGGAGGAGCATGTTTGCTTAAAACAGAGCAAAAATATTTCAAATCACTCAGTGATGAAAATAAAAAAATACTATAGGAATGGTATATTTAACAAAAATTATAATGTATATGAATGTTGCACTATTTTAAGTATAAACTATTTATAATGTTATTAACTGCCATATAACTATATTACACGAAATAATTATTAGAGGTATTTTTGATGTTTAAATTCTATTACATTTCAATGACTTCATTTGGTAAGGATTTTTATTGAGTGAAAGCTGGGATAGCTTTCATGTCTTCTTCTGCTTCCTGCTGTATTACTGAAGTCAATAGGAGCTTTTTCGCTGACTTGAGTAAGAATTGAACTTTACAGCTCTAGTCAAAGGGAGGGATCTTGGATCATCTTGATGAAAGGTAGGCATTTTGAATTGCTAAACACAGTTTTTGACAACTTCTGGTCAAATGAATATCTCAAGGCAGTTATCAAAAGAGTAGACAATATCATACTCTGCTGCCCTAAAAATATACACTTCTACATTTTCAAGGTTTTTTAAACCTGAATTTCCTGTCTTGATCTGTGAACTGTTACCATGCATTGTTAAACAGTTATGATGTTTCATTCCTGTGGCATTTTATTCCAGAAGACCTGCATTTCAACAGCAGAGATGCTGGTGCTGTATATGCAACATAGCTTGCAAAGTGCTTTGAGTTTCTTTCAAATGAAATGTAGCATAGATTTAAGATGATCAAGTTGACCGATGTAACACATGATAGAGCCAGCATAGTCAGTTATATTTGACCAATGAAAAATCCTCATTCTTTCCACAATATTCAGCAGGTTCTGCAATTTTTCTCTCAACGGGAGACAAAATGTTAGGTTACAGAACCCTTAAAATTCCCTGCTGGATCTCACAGAATCTGCAAGTCCCACCCCGCAGGGAATGCCACTTTCCGGCAGTCTCTACACATTCCGTGAAAGAGTTCAAATTCTTTACACCAATTGAACGCATTTCTCGTCTCGTTTGAATGGCAGACTGAATGGAGACACTTGAGAGTTCTTGGTCGCAGACATTCTAATTGATCTCTTGGCTGCAGTATACTGTAATTTGTATGGAAATATGCATTTCTCTGTGTAGGCTGTCCTGCAGTGGACTAAGCATAGTCATGTCACCTAACAAGAGCACTTTATGAACCATAATTTTCTCTGTTCAAATTATATCTCTCAACTTAGGAGGTACATGAAGAACCTTTCCATATGCACACACACAGGAGAGAACCTGTCAAAACATGTAGCTTTGATAACATTGACTCAAAACCTGAACGCTTAACAAGAGCTCTCTATGAAATAAATGGGGAAGAGGCTAAAAATCATGTTTTCTTAGGCTAAAGTGCTTTCCACGCTATCTGTAAGACAAATTTAGCTGTGGCGTTCGTGGTGCAAATCTCATTAGGTAGGCTGGTAAGTTATGCACGCAGAAACAGATTTCTAAGGATTGTTCTGCAAAGAGAGGGAATTGGCAGCACACAGAGCACTTCCCTTCCCACTCCCTATGCTGTGGGATCTGGTGAATCCCCAGCTGTGCTACAAAGCAGACCTGTCAAGTCTCATGCACTGACTCATTCTTTTGTATCACACTCTGTCACTGCCGGCATTGCACATTTTTATATGGCAGTACCATGGCTTCTCTCCCACTTTTGGATCCCACAAATCACACGCAGGTGGTCAGTCTGATCTGTGATTATCTGACCAGCTGCATCTGATGTGCGGGTCAAGGAGCAAAAGAAAGGTCACGGTACTGGCATTGCAGCTGGGGAATGTGCTGTTTAGCACAACCCAGTGCTGACAGGAGCCCTGCTAGAAGGCATGCTCCCCTCTTAAGGCTATGTGCTGCAGGATTCAGCTCATTAATAACTGGACATATGCTTATCACCTAACCTTGCACAGAAATGTGTGCCCCAGCACATGGGATCTCACATGTCTGAAGACCAGAGACTTAAGAAGTCTGTATTAGCTTTCTCATGAAATTTCTGCAAGAGAAAGAGATACGATGAGAACTCAGAGATCTGGCTGATATTTCCTCAAGAAACCTTTTGTTGACCCTACTTTTTCCCTTATGCTATTATTGGTCAGCTCTTGAAGACATAGAAACAACCACATGAATTCTGATCTTTTTTTTTTCTCCTTGACTTACAGAATATAAAGGCAATAAGGAAGTACTTATGGGGAAGGTAACATCTGTGAACTGATTTATGCCTACTTACGAGTCTCTCTTTGTGGTAATCAAAAATTACATTTCATAAATACGTGTTTGTATGCAGTTACTTAAAATGAAAAAGGCAAGTATTTAATTGCTGAGGTTTAAAATGTCATCCACCCAAAAAAAACACTGTAAACATTTTAGTCGCTCTCAGTGGAGAAGGCCAGTGACTGACATATTAAAAGCCTCAAGGCTGCAGTTATTTACAAACTCTGATTTTCTAGATTCTTCCACATGTTTAATTCCCTTCCTCATCGTCAGCCTTCCCACTGCATTTCATTGACAGGCATTTAACAACAATTTTGGTTATTCCTACCATTTCTTTCTCTGGCCTGATTTTTCATCACCTTTAGAACTACGACAAGGAAGACCAAGAACTGAGAAATACCTCTATGCAGAGAGCTTCCATACGCTCTTGTGTATCACGCTGACAGACGCAGCAGGCTTCCACCGGTGCACATGATCCTCTGTGAGATTCCCATAAAACCAGGAGTAGCACTGCATAAACAGAGACATAATAAATTAGCACATTTTAACAATTTTCCTCACAAATACAGTGAAAACAATCCAGTAAAACAAAGCTGAGGAAAAAAATACATAGGTTGTGCCTTTACAATAATTAGGATCTTATGGTTTATTTGACAGAAGAACTCCCTTTGGCATAATCTCAAATGACAACCACAGTTTGTTTAGAGTATCATATTCGTTGGAACACAGACATCTGTTCTTTAAGGCATTAAATCTTTCACCACACATGAAAACCACCATCCTTACATGTAAGGAGGACTTCTGATCTTAAAGGTCAGTCATTCCTATTACATTGCTTGGCTCTGTATTAGTAATGTGCAGTTGCATTTATTCTTTATGTACAGAACCCTAAACATCTGCTAGGCTGGAAAATCTTCTCTGCCCATTTTTTTTATTTCATTACATCTACAGGTGCAAACACAAAAACCATAAGAAACAATATACAGTCCACCCTATCCCAAGTAATCAAATACAATTAAAATAATAATGTTATTTTGTATGTGACAGTGGATAAATCCCAAGCAGACATTCTGTTTACAACTTAAAGTACTAATTCATGCTCAAATCTTTTAAATGGAATGTGTAAGTTTTGCTATCCATCATATAAGGTAGTAAGCAGTGGCAATGTGTTGTAGAAAAGATATGAAAATGAAAAGAGTGAAATACTTCAAGAATTCAAAGTATGTTTCAAAGACAGGTAGGTATCAATAACTCCCCCCCCCTCAGTGCGTGAGAAAACTGTATGAATATTCAGAGAAGTCATGAATTAACGCCATGCTTAAGCTTCTAGAGCTGTCTATCAGCAATACCATTCTGCAGAACATAACATCTATCTGCTTTCTCTAAGTATTTTCCTCTCTAGTTACAGCATTTTCAGCTACTGTTGTTGACTGCTATTTCTGATCGAAGTGAAATAAAAATTATCCCCTGCAGATACTGTTCACCCTTTCTTTTTTCCTATGGTCAAATGAATCCAGGCATTCATGAGTAAAAACAGCTATCGAAATTCCACACGAGGTCTGACTCCCTAGTTATCAGTTTCCACCCAAGAACTTGAGCTTTCCTGTTCCCATAACTCCTTGATTTTATTTGCCACATTTCATCCATAATATTCCAATCACTGCCTTTGGAACAATGCAAATACTTTCACATGTGCTACCACCAACTACAAGCAGCTTTTACTACAGTTATTTCACTAACCCTTAAGAAACTGAACTCAGTCTTCAAAGTGATTGTACTAGTGGAGTCTCACGCTGTATCTACCTCCCACAACGTGGCTTCACCAAAACAAAACAGATGGGAACTAGCTTGGCATTCTGGCTGTACGTGAAGTTGTACCCTGCATGCAAGAAGGGCTTAGGAAACCTTAATGAGTTCTCCAGAACAAAACTCACCTTCTACAAACATTCCCACCAGTTCACTACTTCTTTCTTAAGTTTTGCCCACAGCTCTACCAATGGTTGATCTTACACATCTACTTTAATATCAGTGGATGAAGGAATGGGATCTACATTTCCAGTCCACCTTTGAGTAGTGCATCCACATGTTTCCACTTAGGAGGGAAAATCTTATTGGAAATGTTTGGCAGATAAGCCATCTTGTGCAAAAATCAATGTTTTATATATCAGGTTCCCTTTGTGTCCCCTGCTCTGCACACGTTGGAACTAAAACCAAAGCAACACCCTCACTCTCCAGTCCTCAACAATCTTCTCTCCTCTTCCTCCCCCCTCCCCCCAGTATTTCTAGTAGGTTAAGCAGTTCTCCCATACCAGCACAGAGGGCAGACAGAAGAAAATCTCATTATTACACTGAGCAGTACATGAAAATGGTGATAAAAGGGGTTACTCTATTTAGCCTTACCTGGCTTCTAGATTTGCAGTCAAAAAACAGCTTAATTTTAAGGATCAGATTATGATTCTTATTACCTACCCATCATAACAAAGGATTCAAATATTACATTTCTGTCTTTATTAACTGATAATCTAGGTTATTTTGGATGTCCAGTACTTTATTTACTTAGTTTTTCCAAGAGAGAACGAAAAATTTCATCCTCAAAAGCTTTCTGATTTCTTCCCTCCCCAAAATGTATTTGGTTTCATTCTGCTATTGAATGTAAAACAGCTGGACAAGGGAAAAAAAAGGGAGGGAGAGGGTGCTTTAATGGCCAGGATTAATTAATCAAAGAAAGAGGATATCCAAGCCTCCTACTGGCAGGTTTGCAACTCTGTATTTTGGTTCAATGGATCCTTAGCGAAATCTAGAAATAGACCCAGGACAGGGAAATGAAAAACAAGAATGCGGAGGCTGCTCTTCGTCTGGGTTTGATTCTAGCTTCCTCCTATTCTTTTCCTCCACTCTTTCAAAATAAGGAAAGAAAAGATACACACCACATGACCCAAATTTATACTTATTTCCATTTTAAAAGAAGATTCACTCCTAATTTTTTGAATACTGTAAAGGCTGAACACTCAACTAACCCACTGTGTTTAGGTTTCCCTGAGTGCTTCAGAGATTTGTTAAAGATATAAAATAGCATACCAAACAATGAAAGAGCTTGTTTCCCCAGCCATTTTTGTTGAAAGCTACTTTGTATATGTTCCTATGCAACAAAAATTAAGTTTATGTGTAGGTGTTCCATGTTTTTACAAACTCTACACTCCTTAGTTGTTATAAGATTAAAACAATTTTCTCCCTCAGTAAATGCTTCCCTTGAAAACCACTGGAAGCACACAATTCATCTGTCCATTTATAGCTTCTATTTTCTTCTAGGCACTGAGAAACTGCTGATTGTGATTGTTGTTTTCCCTTTTAAGAAGCCAATGTTGAACAAGTGACAGATAAGACAATTTAATGTTTCAGTGACCATCCAGATCAATTTTTCATTTATTCTGAAGTTTAAAAGAAAAAAAAGATAGGCAACCAAGGTACGATTGCAGGGATTTTGTTTAGCAAATTATTCTTCTATACCCAGAAAATTTAACAGGCACTCTCATTAAACCTGCAGGGAGTTTTAAGGTAGCTTTAGTCCTAATATTTTTCAAAAAATGCACTCAAAGATTTTTCCCCTGAATCATTTTCTTCTCTGTGGAATCTATCAGAAAGGTTTGGAGATACAGTACAAGTCTTTAACTGTGAATATTAGAAAACGAAGAAAGAAAAGAAATGTATTACCACAAGCTGCAGAATGCCTCAATAAAAAGACAGACAGGTGAAAAGGGAACATTGTGCAGTTTCTGTTTTGGATAGAGAAATGGAAAAACCACACATATTTGGGAAAGTGTTTGTATGGAAAAGGTACAGGATTGGTATCACCTATTAGCACTTACCCATTCCATACAAGTCACTGTAGGGTGAGGGACACCTGATTTGCTCTTTCCACCCACTTCATTTCTTCCTGTTTTTTCTCACTGTAGACCTCTGCCTTCTGTCCCTGCAGGACCCAAGTGTGCCATCTGATGTGCAACCCTATTAAGCAAGCTAGCATTATAGCATCATATGTGGGCTGGCAAAGCGTGTGTACTCAGCCCGCTCACGATTGGGTCCTAGTAACATGATGGCTGCACACTTCGTACAGGTTCAAATGTGAAGACGCTAAACACTGGTGCAATCTGTTGTTCTACATGCAAGCGACCCTTCTGGAGAGAGGAGGGGGCCTTAGGTATCTGAGCTGGCTGTCCTCAGGAAGATTAAGGACAAAGAACACCTAAGTCAGAATCTCCCTCTTTCCATTTATTCATAAGGAGACTGAACTTAGCTGCCAGGACTGTTTACCTGTACCCAATCCTGCTGTCAAATAAGATGGCACTTGCATGAAGTTATGCAGTCTTGCAGTCTTCATGCTATCATCCCACAAAAGTAAAAACTGAAAGATAGCTAATCAACAGTGAATAGTCAACCGTGACATCTAAATTGCTATCAGTAACATTCAGTGTTTTCAGCTTAATGAACGCATGCAAGAAATTTAAAACTTATGTCGAGGATTTTACACTGATATCCCAAGCAATCTTACAAAAGCCCTGGAGATACTACATTGGGTTATATTCACAAGTCTTATTGCCTTTGCAACTTTAAACATCAGGGAATCAATAAAAAACTCCAGAAGTTTAGATTCAGAAATGTAAGAAGCAATCCTAGAGATAAGCCTGTTCACTTTTTTTATTATTATTGTTATATACAACATGAAAGCTACTAAAAATAGCAGAAAATTCCCATCTTTGTTCCTTATGAGGCAAAAGTTTTTTCTGCCTTTGGGCTAAGTCCTGCTCATTTTACTGATGGAAAGCAGAATTTTAAATCCCAGGGACAGATGTCTGTGAGAGTAATTTAGGACATGGGTCTACAGATAGTAATTTTGCCCAAGTATTCACTACAAGATTTTTCCATGGGCTTAACTGTTATTCTCATGTTTAAAAACATTACAAATCTTAAACCATATTAATGAACATGTTTCTATGCAAGTTTTGCAGTACAATAGAATTACATCACTATCAGTACCCTATAAATAACCTTTGGCTCTGCTAAATGCTAGCAGCAGACTTTATTGCCTCATATACTACTCTTGACCACTTAATTAACTACCACAAAAGCTAATTAATTAGACATCACAGTCTCTAATCATTCTGGAATTTGCTCTATTATGTTCAGCTGGAATATCCTCTTTCCTCAACAGACCCCCTAAAGTTTAGATGAACACAATAAAGCACTCTGGGTTTTTCATTCTCATCTTTCCAGATACTCAAGATCAGGGTGGGAATATTTAGACTGATTTTATTACAGATTTTCCCTATTTAACTGTGTCTTTACTACAATGGATGTTTTTTTGAGCTTGGAAGGCTTCACCCTGTTTCAGTGTTAGTGTTCTAACATTTTAACATAACATTGCCAAAAAATCATTCTTAAGAAGCCAAGAAGAATTCCAGCAGCTTAACTCAATGACTGCCTGCTGCTGATATATCACAACATGCATGTCACATGCATAGGTATTTTATGAAGCAACTTATCAATTCAACTCAAAACCGCACCTCCAAAATTTTAAACTGTTTTGTCAAGAAGATGCAGCCAGTTTGTAAAGTCAGCCTGTGTATCGTGGTGGAATGAAAGTACCAATGAGAAACAAGCTGATAAATTGGTTTGACTAATCATTAAAACCCATCTAGTATAATCGTTTTAGCTGATCTCGTTTAAGTCATTCCATGAAGCTGCCAAGAGAGTTCAGGGACAGGTCGATCTATTCGCATCATGCAAGGATCAGGCAGATAAAATCCGATCAGTTACCTGAGCATTCTTGCATTTATATGTAATTATTCCCTGTTGTTTTAAAGCTTCCATCTGGAAGAAAGAAATCTGTTTTGCTCCTGACCTTTTCAGACCTCACATTACTGTATTTAGCTTTAACAGATGGATTCTACTGTTCTGATATGAAGACAGAAATAAAAGATTGAAAACATGAAAAGAGTGGAAAAATATAGAATCATTAAAGCCTTGAATCATTGATAACTGCAGGTCAGTGGGTGAATCTTCACTGGATTCATGGGTCATCGATCAGGCCTCACAGTTTGTTCCTGCCCTAAACTGCAAAAGAATTAAAAAGACTCTATTAAGAAGGTGACTGGCACTACCTTCCTCTAATGCGCAAGTCAGTGAGAGCAGGAAGGACTGCTAACACACGCTGTATCTCCAAGGTCATGACTACTCCTAACAGACAGCTATAGTCTAAAATAAGTACCAGTTCTGAGCAACACTCAGATCTACCTTGTGGGAGTAAGAGCAATTGCTCTGAGCAGTGCAGATTTCTGAGAAGAGCAGAATTCTTCCTATCTGTGCATGTCTTTTCTTCCTGTTGTTGGTCAGACTGAGTAAATCAACCATAAGTTTCTTGCAGATTCATGTACAAAACACTTAAATAAAGGGGTTTATTCTTCCTCCATGAAAAAAAAAAGGAAAAACTACAACAATCAATAAGAAATAATGAAAGAACTTCTCAGAACAATACACACATGAACTAGCTAGTCACAAAGAAAGGAAGCAACTAAACTTTTGCAATAGGAATATTCATAAGCATTTTATGCTTAGGGAGTAAACTGGTGAAGAAGCATTTCTGAATCTTATAAACTGAGAGGAAATTCAGAGCAAAACCTGATTCTCTGTCCTTGGTTCAATTCACTTTGTCTACTTTATGAAGATAAACTGCAAGGCAGGATGCTTGGATTGAGCTATGCTGCAGGTTAATACAACCTTACATAGTTTGGAGTAAGCTACTGCAGCGTGAGTTTCTGGGCATATTCCCAGAACAGTACAGAGCAGAGGAAATTTGCTTGTAGAGCAGCCTTGTCCTCCCCACATAACCATCTTAAGATTCATGAATTATACATTTTAGGCTATCTGATGTGCTGCAATATGTAGCTATAGTAAAATAGAGAGACAGATTTCAGTAACTGTCTTTAAAAAAACCCCAGCATTACCTTCACGGTGTTCTGCATTTTATAACTGTTTTCATCATTTGAATAACTTCTCATTGCAGCTTCACCTTTCCAGGAACTGCACTTTAAGATGTTAAAAATGTATGTTTGATTTGTACATTTTTTCAATAACTGATTTGTATGTTATAACATGTACAGCAAATAAAATTTTTCACCATGCAACAGAAACCAATTACCTACTCTTTCAGACATACGTGCATTTCTGAAACCTGCTGAGGATCTGCATATTTTATGACAGTAGTCAAGTCAAACTACATATGAAGACAGAGGACAGAACGCAGAAAATTATGGTTTTGTATTATCAAATTGGTAATTGGTATTTTTGGTATTACCAGTGCACATTTGCATAATCATAATGTTCCACTGGAACTATCTGGCAAAAAGTCTGTGTACTGTCATTGTCACCAACTTTCCAAAAACAGTCAACATTGCTAGAAGAAGGTTAGAATTCTTTTAGACTACAGGAAATCAGTAATACAGAAACAGCAAGCATCCTGCTTCATGCTCTTTGACTCCAAGTATCAACAAAATAGTTCTACATTCATAATACAAGGAAAACTACTTTTTCAAAAAAATCATATCAAAAGAAAAAAATATCCCCTCTGGAAAACACCCTGTGGGCTTGCCACCTAGCCAGCAACTGTCCTGCATGCCAAGTTCTTTTTAAGACAATGAAATGAAAATTGGATGTACACTACAGAGCCAGGAAAGTAGATCAGGCAAGATATTGACTAATGTGATTCATTGTATTTTCTAGTTAAATTTTCTCCTGAAAGAAACACCATGTCCCACCATTACCTTCCTATTTCAATATTAATCTCTTTTGAAAGATAGGAGTATTGTCTTAATAAGCTATGTAACACAACTTTTAGGTCTCCCTATTTGGAATGGCTTGCTGCTGTAATAGTTGTCCTCACCGAAAATTAATTTTTATTAAAGTATTGGAATGGAATTACACTTCAATTGTTCTTGCTCTCATAAAGTATAACTGCTTCTCAGCTGTCAGTTCCAATTTTCTACTGTTTCATAGCTACAATTTTGCTGAATACAACAGAAGAGTATTTGTTTTCTCCAGAGCTGAATTTCTTTTGAGTTGTCTTTTGGATCAAACATAAGGGCAAATAAAAAAAAAAAGTATTTAACATCATTAATAAGAAAGGATGCAACTGTTTCCTATTATAGTCTTCCTGTTTTAAAAAAAAAAAAAAATCACACCCTATCATTAAATTATGACTACAGCTATCAAATGATATAATTTCCTTTATTGTTTCCTGTCCTTAATGTTACTGAGCATTATTAACCAGTTCTCTGTTATTATCCAACTGCTACCTTTTACTTCAGCAGTGGTTTCATTCCATAGAGGCTAAAGCAATTCCTGCATATAGTGACTTTTATGTAAATCAGGAACAATTAAATTTATCAGCTTAAACTGAGAAGTCTGAAATCCAGTTGTAAGATCTGAAAACCAGAACATCTTCTGAAAGTTAGATTCATCTTAGATTAAAGAAATCTAGTAAATTATTTCAACCTTGATCAGTCTAATGCTTTACGCCATTTCTTGGTAAAGCATTTTGAAATCCTGAGTTATTTATACAATAGTCAGCAATGTTTTTATGTTTTAAGGGCTATTTTCTCAGTTAACATAAACTAGCATAACTTAGCTGAAGTCGAAGTGCTATTGATTAACTAAGTGAAGATATCCATTTAAAAAAGCCAATTCCCCAATACACTGAAGATCCCATTTTAGAGCTGTCAGCTGTCAAGACACCTAAAACTGGCCAACTATCAAAAGCATGTGGCCACATATGGATATGGTCAGTGTGCTACTAAGAAACTGGTGAGGTCAAAGGAAAACTTTATTTATTCTGTTTTTCTTGTTGTTTTTAAGAAAATACTTTTACTACAGTAGTGATGAAATAAAATTTTAAACATGTTCTAGGCTTTTTTTTGTGACTGTGGAAGCATTTTATGTTTTTTGAGGGTTACTCAGGGTGTTTTGATGGAGATATTTAATATACATTAATAATAAGGAACAGGTTTGCAACAGAGAAGTAGAAAATAGCTTATTTATGGCAGGATCTGCATTTATTCCTTCTTTTCATATCTGGACTGCCCAGTGCCTGGTTTCTGGAACCAGTGCTGTTTCTGCACCAGTGCCTAAGGTTTATTTGGGGAGGGGAGGGAGAAGGACTGCTAATGATCTCCCAGAGATAAATGAAATTGCTGATTTAGTCAAGCTCATTCTTGACCTTGACACAAGATGGGACAGGCAAAGGGAAGAGCTCAAAATAGAGCAAGTGAAAGAAAGGAAGATCAAACGAATGCTCAGGTCTGGCCAAGACCCCCCCTACATTCAGCTAACACCTGGCTGAGTTAGAAAACATGACCAGCCCAACCTTCCTGTTGGAGCCGATTGAAGCTGTCAGCTCCCGGCTTGTCACCCACTGCATCAGGAGGCCCCTGGGCTGCCACAAGAGCCCTAATTAGGCAGAAATGGCACTTCGGCAACTGACCCGCCAGGACCTTTGGCAAAGCATTTAACATCATTAGTTAACATTTTTATTAAAAAAAGTGTGAATGTAAATGAACAGCCAATGCATTTCAATAGGGTTTGTCGGTGGCATTGCACGCCCCCCCACTCTCCCAACCACACACACACTTTTTTGCATGAATAGTTCACTTGTTTTCTCTAAAGGGGGATGGGGATGTAGAGAATGTTTTTCCAAGGGAACTAGACATGTTCAAAGCAGAAGCAAGGTCTTAAACAATTAGACACAAACTCTTGCCTTTTGGGGAGTGTGTTGGTGAGTGAACAAACAACTAAATGCAATCTTACCTGCAACACGCCTAAGGGGACATCTGAAAGGGGAAGTATGCATAACCCACACTGGAACAGACAGATACACAATCACACATACATCTGATTGTTCAAAGTGTATTCATTGTATTTTTGTTCTTTTCTGTTACATCCAAGAATAGGTACCTAATCCAGTAAGCCTGCAACCCTTTGCCAGAGCTATCAAATGCTACAGCAATGGAAAAGGATGAACGTCTAAGAATATACTGTCCTCCTCTTTCCTTATAATTTCTTTAATCATTGCACATTACCTTTGACAATATTACCAAAAAATACCACTCAGGCATATTAACAACCTACATTAATTAAGTCTCTACTGGCAGCAATTTATGTGTGAAAAGTTATTTATTCATATAGAAGAGTATGCAGCCTTGAGACACTTTATTAGTACTCAATTTTTTCTGCAGGTTCTTTAACTGCAGAGTTTCCGTAATTTATCAATACTTGACCAAAATCCTGGCACAGTTTTTTGGTGATGAGAGACACAAGAAAATGAAATAATTACAAACATACCTTTTAATAAAGAACTGGACAGGACTTGGAAGGGTGTCCTGTCCTCAGATATTTTGTCTACTTCCCATGAACATGTCCCAGTCCATGCTCCTTTTATTTCCTTTGAACCCATTAGCTCCTTCTTCCTCCAATGGAAGCTACAAAATATAGCACTGGGGCTGTTCCCTTAGGCCAGATAAAGACTATATTACCTTAGGTTTTGGAATTTTCTCCCGCAATCTATAACAGCCATATGTTACCAGCAACACTTGTTCCATGAAAAAAAAGATTTTTTCATTTGTTAGGAAATCATTCCACTACATTGTAGCTGCACGGACTATCACTTATGCCTTCTAAAATAAACTACAAAAGTAATAAGATTAAAACAGATCTTCCACATAAGGTACTTGGGATGAAGGTGCTGAATGAAGATGTTGGTTCAAAACAGAACTCATTGGACTTGCTCTGCAGCCAATGGGAGGTTATCCTCTTTCTCAGATCCACGTATTAGAAACTGGAATAACAGCATTGTCATTTTCCTCACACATCAGCATACCCAGAGGTTCTGGTCCCTGACTGTTTCCAAGCCACATAAATGCCATATGAGGGGAAAAAAAAGAAACTAGGCTATGCACCTTATCCCTGCTTGTTCAGTTTGTTAAATAAGCCAATCTTCACCCTCAACCCTGACCTCAGTACAAAGGGAGAAGCACTGCACTTCTATCCATCACCTGACAGGGAAAACCAGAAGACCATACCTTCAGACCACATCAGATGCCTCACAAATCTCCCATTCTGAGACGCGGTAAAGTTTGTATCCAAAAAGCCAGAATAAGGCTACATCAGGACATACCTCCACCCCACAGTGCAGATGCAGCCATTGTTAACCTGTTTAGTTTCTTTTCAGGAAACTTCTATCTTGTGTTTGTGCTATGCCTAGTATAAAAAGGTCTGATTGGGACTCCAGGACCTCTGCGCTAATAATAAAATGCATACACAATAACAAGATTTGTACACGAATATGCTCACACACACAAGGACTGTCTGTTCACAGCATGAGTAAAACCCTGTCCTTTGTAAATGCTTTGGGATGTATAGATTCTGTCATGTAAGTTCTTACTCTGAGTGTCTCTGTGTGTGTATGTATACAGAAACAAGTGCTTTCATTCTCTTTTTAAACAAGTATGTGTAGCCTTCGAGGAAACTCTAGAAACATTAAAACAACATGGACTTCTAAATACAGGTTTTTAAAGCACAATACCAAGTCTAGAAATCCATGTAGGAAGCCTGACTTGATCTTTTGACTCACCTGTGAGAGCAAGTGAACAGCTAATTTTGGCAGTATTCAAATCATTGTTTACCAGTGAATTAACAAAAACAAAATCTGTATCTTACTTTCTAGAGCAGAAATAGGAAGAGATAAATATTAAAAAAATGTATGTGCTAGCAATAATCGTATGGTAACTCGCCTATCCCAATGATGCATTTTTTTTAGAGATCATTAGCTTAAAAGCAGTATTAGCAAAAAGAATGAATGCTCTTTAGGAACCGCCCAAAAAGCTGAATCATACAAGACTCAGAAAGTTGGTAACAGTAAGGTGTCTGTATCTGACCCCTTTTCCCATCACATGACTATTTTCCAGTCTAGTTCTTTAGTATGGCTTCTCCTCTCCTGCTGGGAACTAGAGGGGTGGGTGAAGGGAGAGAGAGGTGACAGCTTATTGAAAAGCTCGTGCTCCCTGCCTAGTTTTGGCACATTTTCTGCAGGTGCCTCGCACTATAGCCACAATAGGCTCTGGAAAAGAGGATTCAGACCTGTCAACAGCTACAGGAGGCAACTCCACAGCTTTGTCTTACCGGCTAACTTCATTGTCTGCTGTTCTGAACCCTGCAGCACAGGCACCCGTTAATGAGATGAGCCCCTTTTTCCTCTGTTTGTTCCTCCCTCTGTTTCTCTTGCCTTTCTGTAATGGTTTAACTTGATCGTATTGGTTCCTTTCTAGTGGGGATTGCTCCAACGATCAGATAAGATAATTGCCTGTGGAATACTGCTCAGCAACAACTATTACTTCCTTGGCTGAAAATGTCAGAGCAATTGAAAGCTCTTAGTGCTAAGTTCAAGAACAAGGAGACAAAAAAGAAGCAGCTCCTATATATGGATGTTATCGTGTATATATAGCACGTTTGCAGTGGCCAGCTCTCCTGGACATCTTGCTTTATAAGCACCACTTTCAGCATATTTTATATTTTCATGACTTTTTTAAGAAGCTAAACAACACAGACACACCAATGTACATAAGGAAGTATTTATCTCATTTACTTTGGGTTTGTATGTAATTTACTTCAGCTTTGGAGAACAATATTATATAAGTGCCTCTTGCATTTTCACCACTTCCTATTCCATTTCTTAGAAACCAAACTAAAGCAATTCATTTTTAATTTTAGAACATTGTCTGTATACAGAAGATGCTGAGGGAAAGCCTCAAATGGCTTGAAAAAGTCAGTGGAGTTATTGAATAGCACTGTGAGTTTAATGCCCTTCTGATTTAGTCACTTGCTAGCAACAGTGACTTGCCAAATACTCAAACAAGACCACGTTTTGTGCTCTGTAGCTTTATGAAGTGACAGCTGATAGAAAAATGCTACACTAAGAAAAGGCCATGTAAATATCACACTCTGAATCTAAGTACAATTAAAATAACAGAAATAGTCAGGCCAGTATTTAATTCATTTCTTCATCTGAAACACATGCTGTCACTTCTAAGAAACACGTGATGTTAACGCACTGATGAACAATTCAAGAGCGCACCCAAAGACATCATGCTTTTTATCACTAAAGTGTGTAGGCTCTAGAGATTTTGTATGAAATCAAGACCTCCATTTATTTGACTGACAGTAAAAATAAGCAAGAAAAAGCGCACACTTGTAAAAATTCACTCAGAGCAAAATCAGAAAAACGGCACAAAACCTCATCCTTTATCATTTTCCGAATTACCTTTTTTTACATACTACATATGCACTGCCACCAATAATACACCATCGCAAAGTCACAACCATCAATTCTGTTTACCATAAATTCCATGATGAATAAATAGCTTTTGGACACTTCTTAGAGTTTTGTGAAAAGGGTGGAGAGCTGGATCAGCCAGCTGGATCACTACAGGCTATTCATATGCTGAGTTGCTGAGGAACCATCACAGGGAAATTCCTTATTCTTTGGTAAGGAACTCCAACATAGGCAACTAGATGATGTCTGTTTTATGTAGTATCACAAGATTACAAGCACCCAAATTAGTGTGACTAATAAGATATCTGGAGAGATCCAGGCTCCAATCTTGAAATATAATTGAACCAGATTTACACTGGTTTCATTACATGAAGTAGAGAACCAGATGCACAGGTTGTTTGTATGTTGAATATTTCAGAAACTGAACTACTATAGTAGAACTAATTTCATGGTTACGTTTTGTTATACAGAGCAACACACAGTAGGGTTTGCTCCCTGATAAGCTGAATGAATTACA
>VYZW01057084.1:10820-52511 GCA_013401315.1 Balaeniceps rex | reverse complement strand
AGCTGAATGAATTACAGTATAGGTATCCAATTAAAGTAAGCAGTGATTTCTAAAGTCCATTATATAACTTATTCAGAATTACTTTAAAGCTTTTGCTGCATGATATAAAGTTTTACAGCAGTGAAGTAAAAGGATTCATCAGATGTGTGAAATACCATTTCCTCTTACTCTTTTCACAAGTACAGTTTGAACACTCGATAATTGCAATAGACTCAATTTTTTCAAATATACAGTCCCACAAATTGTTTGTCAAAAATAGAGTGGAAATTCTATCTAAAACTTCAACAACTGTGACATAGGAAACTGAGAATAACTGATCTCTCTTTGTGTCTGAAGCTTAAGCTAGCAGTCTGACTCTGGAGCCCTTGACAAAAACTCACACTTCTAGAGAAAAGCTGGAAGTGGTAATTGCTACTAATGCTTGTCCTGAAACAACATGGCCTTCAAATGAACTCCCATTACAGGGCAGACTAGTGCAGTAGCTTCACAGACACTTCATGGTAGTCCTGAAAAAATGACCATTTGTAAGTAGGAAACACAAAAGAAAAGCTCTGCTATCTTCTGACAAGTAGCCAGGGAGTTTAAGATGTTCCTGTGCTCTTTTCTTGCTTGTTATAGTCAATGCTCACAGAGCATGGGTAGAATTAAGACACAAAATTGCTAATTAAGAGCTATGCTGTTTATTAAGATATTTTGCTGCAAGCAGGCAGCAATTCATCTCAAATTAAAGCCTAAAAACCTTTCAACTTGTAGATCACATGCAAAAACCAATGCAGTGCTTGGTATACACAGGAGGTCAAGAGTAGATGATCCCATAGTCCTTTGTGGATTTAAGCTTGTAAGTGCTAGGATACCATTTAACTTTAAAATAGAGCGATAGTAAGCACTTCTCAAAATAATTTCACTGTGTTATTTACTTATACACAGCTTGCACTGCCAGAATGTTCTAGGTTGTGTGTGATGGACTGCTTCCCTCCCTGTGAATGGAGCCAGTAACTGAGTATTAATAAACTGGCACAATCAAAAAACACAAAGGTTTTACACTCTGACAAATACAGTTGTGTACATTTGGTACTACTCTTGGCTTGATTACTAGACATCAGCAGTTGACAATAAATATATTCTCTTTCTTTGCTGAGGAAAGTGGTGATTTTTATGATGGATGTTTGGACAGATTAGGTGTACTGATTGCTTTCTGGTTGAAGCCTGATGAGTTTTACGTACCATCCTTCTGATTGTTTTAGGTACGTTTCACAAAATGTACGATTGCAAATGCACTATCTTCCTCCAGCTCTAGAGGGTTTTATGTCAAAAAATTCTATCTATTCCTCCCCTCATGTTGCTTTCAGTAGCTATTTGTAAGAAATTGAGACTAGAAAGCAGCAGTCCTGTATCACAGTTAAAGTTACATTCCTATCAGTGCAATACACAGCACGTAGGCAATATTTTCAGTGGATAACACACGCTTTTTAATAAATATACAAATCCTGACAGAAGTTTAGAGTCTGACACGGAGTTCTATTCTTAAGCACAATTCCAGTTATGCTCCATCAAACCATAATCTTTCTTACACCAACATAATCAAACACACCATGTCAATACTCCATAACCAAACATGGTTATGCAATTTCCATCAGTGCAATTAATGCAAGAAAGATATGGACTTACTGGAGTGACTCCTGCACAGGGCACAAAGATGATTAAGGGACTGGAGTGTCTTTCATAATAGGAGAAGCTGAGACAGCTGGAACGCTTCAGCCTGGAGAAGAGAAGGCTCAGGGGGACTCTCATCAATGTGTAGAAATATCTGATGGGAGGGAATGAAGAGGAGGAAGACAGACTCCTCTCAATAGTGCACGCTGGCAAAACAAGAGGCAGTGGGCATAAATTAAAAAATAGTACATTCAGTGTAAGACAAGAATATGCTTTTTGCTGTGAGCATGATCAAACACTGGAACAGGTTGCCCAGAGAGGTCATGAAGCCTCCCTCTGGGGAGATATTCAAAACCTGAGTGAACATGGTCCTGGGCAACCTGCTCTAGCTGACCCTGCTTGAGCAGGGGAGATGGAGTAGGTGATCTCAAGAGGTCGCTTCCAACCTAAATGACTGTGATTCTGTAATTTACATCACAGTATAGCTTCAAGAAAGAAAGATTAAGTTTTGTGAAAACTCATTTGAGAGCCATATCCTTGTGCTCTAGGAATCTCAAATATTGGGTTAATATTTAACAGCATTTTCTTCTAAATGTCATCATATTAATTACCTTACTTATTTGGTATATTTCTCAATCATTATGTTGAACCAAAAATATTTTTCAAAAACAAGTCACATTCATAAATAGAATATTTCTACATTTGCTTACATGTATTTGATTCTTGAAACCTGTTTATCAATGTTTAAAAAGAAAATAAAGGGAGGTTTTGTATTAGAAACAGTCACTATCTCTATGTCTTCATTAGCCAGCGCTTAATTTTAGAAAACAGGGATATTTGAAATCTGAACGAATCCCCTCTGTGCAAAAGCACCATGCCTGACTATTTCTCCAATAGTCACATCTTTTCCAAAATGCTTCAAACCCACCAGACTGACCTCATGTTCACAGACCTCTTTAATTTCAAGCCATTCTGTAAGAAATGCTATGGATTTACAAGGCTCATCAACTTTCAGTGGAAGTCAAAGGTATTCAAGCTCACTCAAAATCTGCTGCTTTGAGACAAGCCACACAACTGGCCTTAATAAAATTCTGTCAGTACATAGAATTTATAAAACCAGTATTTTGTGGATGAATACACCCCCAAGCAGTAATGCCAGTTGATAGATTCTTTTCCTTCAAAATAAGGTATATTTCATTGCATCAGCAGGATATTATTCAAACAAATGGCTAAGTATCTTATATGGATCTGTGAATATTATGTATTCTACAGAAGTCATACTCTGAAAAGCTTTTCAGTTTACAGTCACATCCAGCTTCAAAAATGTGCATATTTTTTTAAGAATATGTAGGAGCAATATTTCCTTTTCCTTTTTTTTTTTTTTTTAAACTGAGTGTTGAACTGAAGAAAACTATTAAAGGTAACAATGGAAGTAAGTGAAAATAGAGAATTTTATCTCCACAATTCACACAGCATTTCCCTAGCCTCAGGGGAACTATTCAAATCTTGTTTATAGCAAAAGGTAGGATGAAAATGGCTATAAATGTAATATGACTTTCATGCAAGATCTGAAAATTTGGGGGGGTTGTGCAAAAAATACCAGCAACAGGAGGCAAGTTTTTTGAAAACAAAACAAAACAAAACATATTTTTGAATTAAAGAAACCTAAATTAGTGCAATGGAAAAAAAGGAAGTCAGTTATAAATTCATACGATCTTATGGGCTTATCCCGAAACGATAGTCAAGCTTTTGCTCCAGATGGTGCAATAGTGTTTGTGACATCCACTTTGAACTGCAATCTAGTTATGTGTCAAGCAGGAGAGTCCATTATTCACAGCATCAGTGCTGGGGAAAGAAGGTTAAAAGTTCAAGACATGCCCCAAGTGATTAAGGTTGTAAAAATCAGGAGATACACCATGGGGAAAAAAAAAATGCCATTCTTGCTTTTCTTCCATACTCAGTTTGTCCCAAAAAATGTGCTTAAGCAAAAAAAATCACAGGATGCAGGAAAGCCCCAGTTCTCAATGGTAATGCAAAAATTACCTTTTTATTTGAACTCCTTAAACTCCTCTGCTACCAGCTTCACTTTTCCTGGAAAGAAACAGAAAGACTTCTCTTAAAATCTGTCAGCAAGTTACAGGACTTGAGAACTCAACTAACACTATTTCTCACTCATTGTGATATTCACTTCAGCTGTTACATACTTGTAAGTAACTTGGATTTCAAACTTATTTTTCATGTATCCCACAGATCACCAGTTCATCTGCACTAGTCAGGTTTCACTTCTCAGTCATGTAAGCCTTTGATCTGCTAACCAGTAACAGATAACCTACAGACTGCTTCCAACCACTCCAAAAGTTTCTGTATTTGGAACTGCAAGTACTGCTTCTCAAATAGTTGAGCGAATTTAGGGGGTTTCTAATCCAATACAAAAGGAAAGAAGAAGATGAAAAGCCTGAAGGGTGAAGCTAAAAAAAATTAGATTTAAAAAAAATCTTCTGCAAAAATTCTTTATAGTGAGAGTAATAAATGGAAAGATTTACCAAAAAAAAAGGTGCTTTAGTGCTCAGAACCTTTAAAAAGATATCAGATCATTCTTTTCAGAAAGGTAGCTCATTTCAACAACCAGGTCAGAAAAGCAGAAAAGTGTAATTCCCTTCTAACTAATACATTACTTTTTCTGTCTGCTGTTTGAACGGCAGGTTCAAACTAGAACATCAAGAAAACCATTCTGACCATAAAATAAAGAAATGATGAAGAATAATAAATTCCACTGATGAAGTTTTTCTTTAGCAGTACCCAGCCTCAGAACTAGAAAACTTAAGTACATGTTCCCGCTTTTCTAACTCTCTGTTCATCTCTGAGTTTGATTGCTGGTTTGTATAAATTGCAAATGTGTTATGGCCAGGTTGCCACATCACCTTTGAAATTACATCAGTACCTCATATGCAGTAACTGATGTACAAGCACACATTTTTATTTTCATGTCATAGAAAATATTTAATACGAATTTCACAAACCCTGATAACGTTCCAACTCTGTATATATTTGTAAGTGTACTAACGTTTCAGAGTAAGGTATTAACAATATACTGACAAAAATCCCTATAGTGCATCATGTCAGGGTCCCTGAACTAGGTAGGCTTCAATAATGCCTTAAAGCTCCTAACAGTAACTTCAAAATGCATGCACAAAGTAATCATGTAGTAAACTTCTGATATCCGAGACTAAACCTAGTATTCATCAATGACCTGTGCATTACATTAAAAAAATCTACACACTATAAAAAACAGTTATATCGCAGAAATTTGAGGACAGTCTTCTGTAAACTCAAAAATCAGCTCAAAAACTTGTCTTTAAATACTGTGCGTTCCAAATCACCTTTGGCATTAGAATGATAAATCAAAGCCTATCAGCTCTCACATTTCAGTTCAGCAGGCTCCTTTGGAGAAGGCTAGGCTCACCCTCGCACAGCAGGAGCTGAACAGACCCACAGGAAGAATCCTCAAACTTTAGAAAGAAATTAGTACTAAAACCCACTCAACTTGAAGTAACCATTGGAGCGGAGAATGATTACTCAAGGCAAATGAACTCTTACATGAGTACTCTGGAAATTAAAATAATAATGCTAGAGGGGGAAAAAAAAAAAGACCTAAATAATTATTAGGAATTTCCAAATATCCAGTATATATATTACTGAAGTTCTTGAAAGCCCAATCCAAATGTTATGTTCAGCCACGTCCTAGGACAAAAGCTTTTGTTTACTCTTGTACATAAAGTTATATTTAGCTTTGTTTACAGGAGTTTATCCTTTATAGAATACAGAATATTAAGAATTAAAAGAAATGCTATAGAACCATTTTAGGTGCGAAAAGAAAAAAAAAATTAAAAGCCTTTTTTATTTAAGAAACTAAAATGCCTCAAAAACACTACTGTACTTGCACAAGAGTATTTGTATCACCAAGCTAAAAAGGCAATCCTGATTTTATTGGAAATGTCATGCAGTTTTTATGTATTCAGACTTGACTTCAAAGAAGACCCTGTCAGTGGAATGAGCACACATTACTCTTCTGTGAAATCCTACAAGAACACAGATGGCAGCAAGACCATGATCTTAATTGATTTAAGGGGCAAGTTTATATCTTTAAAGCAACATTTTAGAACAGTAAAAAGCAAATCCTTTATGCAACACTTAAGCATGCCGTATTATACTTGGTTTTAGAGTGCCCCAGATTAGCACCGCATATAAATACTCAAGTGAGATACAAAGCATCTTGCGAAAAAAGGAATGCACACAATACAATATCATAAATGAGGAACAGCTGATCATAATTTATTTCCTGGCACAAGAGTTATAGAAAGGCAAGAGGTGATAAAAAATTATGTACAGCTGCTCTTGAAAGAAACACAAGACCCATTTCTCTATCCACCCAAAATACTATACGATCTAAAAGATTTTGGGAGAAAAATCAGTTGAGAAGACATCAAAACATGGTGTTACCAGACACCCCTAGGAAAGTTATGATTGCAAGCTTAAACAGCTGGTTTTATACACTTTAAACGTACATGTTGATGTAAGTGAAGTGTCTTCATTGTTTATAAACAAAAAAAGAACTGCTATAGGGTGTCATTTGTACCTGGTCATTTCTCAAAGGCCAGAGTCACACCAATCGCAGGCTTTTCCTCACTGGGTTTGTTCCTTGGGGCTTGCTACATATACTTTGATTAGAGAGTTTTTAATTACACTTTAGCCTGTTAGCACCATGGGGCCAATAAAACTAAGGGAAATAGAACTAAATTCTTTTCATTCAACACAACTGTTAACTAAACACCAATTAATTACACCCACACAAGCCTAATGAAGATAATGGGGTTGCAAAGAGTTCACCAATGGTATGAAGTGGCTTGCAGTATTCTAACCTTAATCAGTTAACTACTTCATAATAGGTAGGATCATAGGATAAGCCATCCTCTTTCTACATGCTTACAATTACTATTACCGTTAATGGAAATTACATGGCCATACAGATAATTCATGTAACATTCACTTGATCATGAACCAAAAATAACAAATACTTGAGGGGAACCCTTACCAGTATTTCAAATGTTTTATTAAAAAAAGAGTGCAAGGTTATTAAATGAATTGAATATGAATCTGCTTCAGTTCATTACTTTCCTAAAGGCAAAGCTGACAAGTTTCCTTTCTCAGATGGTTGATCAATACCCATAGAGCAATACATGAAGCTGTTTCTCCACGATGCATTTTATTTAGAGCCCTTTAAAAGGCAGAGGTTGGGAAACTGATCTAGAGGCACTTGAAATGTATCAGAAGGTACAGCTTCTCGCACCAGGTTGTATTATCTAGCGTATGATGATGCTCTCAGAGCACCACACCAGCACCGTTACCTCCAGAAGTCTGTTCTTCCAGGAATATTTAATTAAACGGGAGCTTTCTGGGCTAAGCACGTGCATGCGACACAGAGCTGGCACTACTCCACTACTGCCACCCAGCCCACCGACCGCGCAAGCCCCTCCTGAGCAGTAACGTACCCAAAGGAGCAGCCGCCCACCGCGCTAACCTGTTCTGAACAAGGAAAATCTAACGAGGTATTCACTGCCCGCTCTCCTCAAGGAACGGGTCATGTCAGTTTAGAAACTTCTTCTGAGGAAGCAGCTTAAAAGAAGAGGGTTTAACTCTCTGGAGAGGTACCATACTATTTCTGAAGGATGTGAAAGGAAAAGAAAATGATTCAGTAGGGATTTTTCTTCATTATCACCCAACCTAGAGGAGTGAACATACAATGAGCAAAGGTCTACACATATTGATTTTAGAGCTGAGGAAGTGTGCAGCTAACAGCTTTTTAAGTATCTCCATTTTCAGTTACTTCAACAAAATTACCAATGAACAGTGTAACAAAGTGAAAGTTTTTGTAGGAAATTGCAGACTAAAAATGATCATTTAGGTTGCGAAACGTTTCTTTTCATTGAAAGTAAAGGGCTTTTAAACACAGAAGTAGAGTTACTGGGGCATTTTGCAGCGTTCTCCTCACTAGACATTTCACAAACCGTAATCTGTCTCTCTTTCAGGACGATAATCTTACACAATTTTGTCGTTCAGAGACTTTTAAAACTTAAAGAGTACCTGCTCGAGGCACTCTGACTTGGAAGACCGTGACCAGCCCCTCAGGGAAGCGCCAACACCGCACAGCATTCAGAAAACCAAACCGAACCCCCCTCCCGGCTCTCCAGCCAAGCCCGGCCCAGCACCGCACCGGGGGCAGGATGCTCGTTAGCGGCTCCGTAGGAGCAAAACGCCCTTCACCGAGGGGCCCGCACCTCGGGCCGGCCCAGCGCCACCCTGAGGGGACAGCCCTCCCGCCCGGGGGTACCGGCGGAGCCGGGCGGCGGGAGCGCGGCTCTCGCGAGAGCTTGGGTGGCCGTCGCCTAGCAGCGGGCCCGGCCTGTTCGCCGCCGCAGCCCCGCCATGGAACCCGGCGGGCGGCAGCAGCAGCGGAGGCTCCAGGGGCTGCGGCAGGAGGCGGCAGACTACTATCGAGGCCACCGAGTGCCCCAGCGGATGGAGGAAGCACTCAACGCCCTCTTCCCCCAGCGCCCCGCGGATCTCTACGGGGAGCTGGTAGCGCGGGGATGGGAAGCAGCGTGCAGGCGCCCGCCGCCCGCCCCGGCTCCTCCTGAGGGAGAGCCCGCAGCGCCGCGGGCCGCGCCGGGCTGAGGGGCTGCCGCCCCCCGGCGGGGTGAGCGGGGCTGGAGCGGGCTCTCCTTGGCGAGCAGGGGTCTTCCTGGCCCTGCTTCGGGGGCAAGGAGCGGCGGCGAGGGGAGGCCGCCAGCGGCCGTGTAGCGCTCCCCGAGACACCCGTGGGTGCCCGCCGCTCCGAGCCTTCCCGCGCCCCACTCCCAGCCACCCGCCGTGGCCGCCGGGCTCCGTGCATGCCCTCAGGCAAGGGGGGTGCCGTCCGCCCTGAAGCCGCTTGCCTGCCCCAAGGGCTTGATAAACCAACAGGTTGATGGGAGGAGTTCGTCGTCTCTGTGATTAAAATTAAGCTTAAATAATTTCCTGCTGACTCGGGCAGGGTCTGCGATGGTTTTGTGTTTGTGACCAGTGGCACTTTGATGCTGGGCCAAATACATTTCTGCAGCAGCGGGGCTTTTTTTCCTGTGCTGGTTGCTTGTCTCAACACAAAAACAAAGTATGTTGCCTTGGGAGGGCCCAGGTGAATGTCCCTAATAACACTGCTGCTCGGCATGGCGATGTCTTGGGCCAGTGGCAGCAAGACACTGGGTGCTATTCACACTGCAGCTGTTCCTGAAAAGGAAATAGGTGTCAGTGGAAGTGTCAAGAATCAGACCCATTTTATCTGTTCCCAGTTGGCAAAATACGTAGGCAGTAGTCCTAATGAAACCTCTCTTAGTGGTGATACTGGAATTGCCAACCCTACAATAGCAAGCAACTCTTGAAAAAAATAATTTCTGGTATGTTCTTTGATGTGGAAGTGGCGTGGAAATGAACCGTTTTATTACATCTTACACCGTCTCCCATCTCCAAGTGTTTTGACATCACCAGTGGAGGGGACTAGAACCAGTACACCTGTTCTGGCTTTGCTTGGTGTTTGACGTGTTCCTCTCCTATGTAGCTATAAGTGTTTCCTAGTTTTCCCATTTGGTACGTCACAGTTTGGTGACCGTTTCTGATACCAGATGAAAGAGTGAAACTATTAAGGAAGTATGTAGTAAACTTCAGGTAGCAACTTAGTCCTTTTTTTAAAGCAACATTGGTGTTCATTAAAATGCGGACAGAACCCTGAATATGTTCCCCTGGTTGAATGATGACAGTTCAACAGGCCCATTAAAGATCATGTTGGAAGAAGTAATAGAACTCTGCCTGCCAGAAGTCTAGGTTTTCACATTTCTCACAGGGCTCAAAGCTTACTAACCTAAAATCCCAGATTTCGCTTGGAGTAGTGATCCCTAGCTACATCAGTTGTCTTGTGTCCTGTTACTAGGTGTGGCATACCCACAATTGCTTAAAATTGTGCCAGCCTTGTTAGCTCAAGTTCTGTCCAGCCAAAAAAACACTTCTAATTAGGAGAGTTTGGTCATTGTGTTAAATAACCTTACACCAAGTATGTTCTGTAAGAGAGGAGTCTACAAAAGGAGCGGTTATCATTGTTATTAAGGAGTTGCTGACAAGCTTCTCTTCCTTCTAGATTAAATCTTCCGCTACGAAGATCTTTGATATTGCATCGGTTGAGTGTTGAGACACATGAGCCACCGTACATATGTCTTTGATGATATCTAGGACATTAAGCACTTTCTATAAGCAAGAAGTATATTCTGAAAATACTTCTCTTTTTTCCCTGTCTGCAGCACATACAAAAACACATACCAAAATTTTATGTGTAGCATTTCACATGAGAACTTTTTCTGAGCAGGAGGATTTTGGTTAAAGATTGTTTCTAGTATTTTTTTTAGGGAAAAAAATTACAGTATTATTTCAAAGCTTAAGAAATACTTGTTAATGAAAGCATGCTACAGGAATTTTAATATAACATTAGGATCTAGGAGAGTTCTGTATGTATTTCTAAGAGTTTTTCCTGTCCAGGATCTTTCTTCTCTCCTTATGAGAGAGGAGAGACATGTATTTTTTCAAGATCTTAGACAAAATCATTATTTTATAGCAGCTGACTGCACAGGGGAGGTGGAGGCTATGTGAATTCTAATAGAAATGAGTTTCATGAGTAGCACAAGTAGCACGATGACTATTTTTGTTATTCAGTGTAAAGCCAAGTAAGCTTTGGACAAATGCCTATTTTGTATGAGGATTAAGGAAATTTTGATACTCATCACTAACTTTGCCAAATAAAACACATGTTCATCTAACCTGGATGTGTCTTTGGACTGCCATGCTTAGATATGAGTTGGATCTGTTCCCTGGAATCTCATTCTTAAGCAGATAACATAGCATGTGCAGTGTAATGGAAATATTTTGAATACTGGGACGTATAAATGGATTTGCTCAATGGTGGATTTGATTTAAATATATTTAATGGAATAAAAACCTCTTTGCATAGAAATTGACTTTTAATGAAGTTCTTTCTCTTTCATTTAAGGCTAACTACTTTTCTAAATTTTCAAAAGCTCCAGTAATATGCAAATTAGTTGGAAGAAAAGTTCTTGATGGAGTTGGTCAGCCAACGTTAGAAGTGGAAATATACTGTACAGTTAAAAACTATGAGAAGGTATGAGCTGCTTCTTCCTGTTTTATTTATTTTAATAAGACAATATGAGGGAGAGGTACTGATCTACTTACATCGTAAGGAACATTTTATTTTCCATCTTTAATGAAAGGATATGAAAGTAAGGATATGAGTAAAAAGTGTTGTAACTTAATAAAAAAACTGTCATGAAAAGTTAGACAGTGGCAGCAGCTATAAAAACTTTATTTTCCATTAACTAGACAATACTTTATTTTATGAGTGAGATGTGACAGTGCATCTTTGTATATTAAATTTTTGTCTGTCTTAATGGTCATGTACCTTTTCCTTACACCCCATATCTAGCCCTGTAAATTCATTTTCATTTTACATTTTTCTTTTTTTTATTTTCAGATCTTCATATTTCTGTTTGTATGACAGTGATTCAGAAAAATATAATAAAGGTGAAAAACACAGTATAGGTGAAGGCATGTTTTTACACTGAGCTACTAGGCTGATGTGGGTGATAGTTAAGTCAAACATATCCATCTAGCACCCGCAATGCAAAATTGGTGGTGCATTGCCATCTCTCCTCCAACCTGAAATATTCAAGATACTGTCTTTGCAGCTCTAGCTATTGTGGAGTAATTATTTATACTTTCCCTCAGTTAATATATGGTTCATTTCATTCTTGAATTAAATATAATTTCATAGATATTCACAGTATGTAAAGTTAATACTATTAGTGCAGGCAACTCTGTGATATTTGTAAATGATGTCTTCATTAAGTGAATTTTCTAAGAATTGTTTATCCTTCAGCAGTACAGAAAGATATGTTTCAATTACCTAAGTAAGACAAAATGTAAGTGATCATGAGGGATGGCATTAAGCATGAATGCTGATGAATCATGGTACAACAGGCTACCAAGAGCTGCAATAGAAGATGTCATAATGACTGTATGGTCTTTAAAATAACTCCATTCTTCTGATAACAAAAGATATCTATAAAGCAGATCTGTCAGGAGGTTTTTGCCTAAGTAGTTGGAATTTAGGTCAAGAAACTTGAATAACATCTGTGATTACCGAAGTATAAGAGAGTAGGAAGAAGGTGGTGGATGAAAAAAAGATAAGTGGAGCAAACTAGGTTTGGAGATAGGTACTTGTAGGAGTTAGTAAGGACATGTACTTCTTAGTCTTTCCAATGACATTTCAAAGTTAGAAATTAAATAGTGGTTTTAGCCTTTTTACCTTTTTTTGTAGAGAATTTGTTCCACTGTAATGTCTTCTCATTCTCAAATACCTGAAAATGCTTTACCTGAAACGACTGAAGCTGATGAGAAAGAAAGAAATGATGCTGTTAACGCTGCTGTGGAATGGGTGAATGAATCACTGAACATAATGTTGAGAGACTTGAAGCCTACTGACCAGTGTAAAGTTGATAAGATGCTTGGGTAGGTCTTGCATATTATGCAAATTATTGCATTTGAAATATACACCGTTAATTCATGTTGTAAATGAAAAAACATAGAGAATAGTCAATGTTTTCTAGTACTATTTTTTTTATATTTTTGGGATGTGATGTCTATCTCAGATACATTGCACTATATGATTTCCTGCCTTTTTTCATAATTATGATATGAAAATCATGCTGGTTTTTACAAGGTGTCATACATGGGATGTAAAAATAAGGGTCTCTAAGAAAAAATGCCTGAACACTTTCATGAGTCAAAGGCTCTGTTTAAGAAACTCCTTCAGTGCCAGTTTAATTCAGTAGAGATGTTTCTTCAGACTGCAACTCCACTTCTTCAGCTCATTGCACTGCAGAACAAAAGTGGTATGAAAGGCCTATGTGAGTGTCTTCTGCACTGAGCTAATCCACAGAAAACAAGTATATACATACAGTTTTCAGGTTCTGGTGGAGTCTTCTTTCTGAGCAAGCTACTCCAAAAGGCTTCTTACTTGGGGCAATTAGTTTCTTTGGAAACATGGTTTCTTTAGTAAACATCCATGTTTATTTTTTCATACAAATATTTCTTCTTGGGAGCATCCCGAAGTTAAAAAAAAGGGCCATATTTTTCCATTCAAAGAAATATGTCTGGTTTTTATAAGAAAAAAAGGTGTAAGGTAAAAGCATCACAGATGTATCTGAATGTATTTTTACGGTAACATTAGAGGAGCTACCTGGCAACAATTATGGCTTTCTTCACCCTGCAAGCAGTC
Source organism: Balaeniceps rex (assembly GCA_013401315.1). Classification (NCBI taxonomy): domain Eukaryota; kingdom Metazoa; phylum Chordata; class Aves; order Pelecaniformes; family Balaenicipitidae; genus Balaeniceps; species Balaeniceps rex. The sequence continues at coordinate 39,427 of VYZW01057084.1, read as the reverse complement.
ATATGGCCTGTCATCCTCTTCTGTAGTTGGAAGTGTTTCTTTCAGCTATATCACTGAGGGGAATGACACTTAGCTGTAGGGGTAGTGGTTGGGCTGCCACACTTAACACGGACTGTAGCAAACAGACCTAATTGCCTTCCACGTGGATTAGCTTTGGGGAAACCTTGATGAAGGGAATAAGGACTCAATTGGAAAGAAATTCGTCAGCTGAAGTGGAAGTGAAGATTCTAATGCATTGTTTATACTACTTTATATATCTTATGTACTCAGTTTGCCTGAATTGGGTAACTGTGACCCACGTATGCAGTTTCCACTTCGTGCATATAATTGAAATTCAGCCACTTCCGAGCTTGCAGCCACTTAGATAACTAGTGTACAACTGACCTATTGGATTAGCAACCTACGCCAAGCTGTTGTATGTCATGAAGTTGTATGTCATGAATCATTCTATGATTCTAAGTTATGACAGGATGTGTTACTACCCATGCAAAGCAAATATATCCTTCACGCTAAGATTGTCTGCACAGAGCTGACTTTCAAACCAATGTGATTTGAAGAGCATGTGTTTATAATACTTGCTTGTGGTTCTTTTTGTTTAACCAATGCTGCAGATGACTACCAAAAAATAATGTCATTTATTGACTTCTCCGGCTTCACACAATGAGTCTATGGCAGAAGCTCAAATAGATGTCCTTAATATACCTCTTAGCACGTTCTTTAGCCTGTATCCTGTGTCTNNNNGTCTACTTGTCACATGTCTAACAATATTTTGAGCCGCTAATCTTTATGCCTTTTCCCTCAGTGAATACTTCACAAAAAAGGTAGAAGAAGAAAAAGAAATTCAAAAGCAAGAAGAAAAAGAAGAAGCAGAAGCTACCCTTGCCCTTACTTCATGCACTCCATCAGCAACATCACTACCTGGGAAAAAAAAATCAGCAAGACCAGGTTCTAGTTTATTTGATTTTAATATTTTCTGCAATACAGTTATTGATAAAGGTGCTAAAATACTTTCTGAAGTACTCCATGAACATGGAATACTTCAGAACACATGACACAGTGTCTCATGTTTAAAGCGTTTGGTTACTCTGTCCTAAATCTTCCTTCTGATCACAGCAGTTTCTACTGCAGAAATGAGAGGGGGAAAATACAGAGTTTTCTCATCATTCGCATGCATTGGTTGAACAGAGTTTCTGCCTTTGTTTTACAGTTGGCTTAGACAGGAGGTTATTACTCTTCAGAGTGAGGAGTAAGAGTGGAGGAGGATGCAAATGAAGAATAAAAATGAAAATGATAAGGAAAGAAAAGGGAATCACAGAACTGAACAGGAAAGTGGAACTAGAATTAAGGTAGAAATTGGAAAGAATGGAAAAAGGGAGGAAAGGAAGTTTCTTGCTGACAGAAAAGGAAGAAGTAAGGTGAAAAGCAAAAGAGAAAGAAGGAAGGGGATGAGATGGGAATGATGGGCAGTACAGAGTAAAACGAAGTAAGCAAACAATGCTACTAAAGGAAAAAATGGTGTGAGAGTAGAGAAACAGGGTAAGTGTACATGGCCAAAAGAAAAAAAAAAACAAAGGAAAAAATCACCGTATGTTACCTCCATATATGCATTACCCTCAGAAAAAAAACATCTGTTATAATTTATTGGAATGGTAGAAAATTTTGGCACATTATTATTTCCTTATTAGTTTAGTTTCAACTGTCATATATACTATCAGTAAAACCTCCCAATTAATATGTTAGATGTGTGCACAGTAAATTCACCTTTGACCTGGAATGTAACATCTGCAGTTGTCAGGTCCATCCAGATATCATCATCTTGTATATTATACTGTTAGTCAAGCTTCTGCTGATACATATATTACTTGTTTTCAGTAATTGTGTTTTCTTTATATTTGATTGTGACATTGACTGTAATATTATTAGAATCAATACCTATTAGGAGCCTAAGATTATAAAGCTACTTGTTGTTATAGGAGTCCAGTAACAGATGGTGACTTGCAGTAGCAGGTGCTTTCAGACGTAGCATCTATGTTGTAATTTATGCAGGTTACAAAGTAGTGTAGTGGAAAGAATCTCTGCAAAACACTGCGGTTTATCGGAGTTGCTCAGTACTTGATTACTAGTGTCTATGTGTGTAGCTCTTCATCCTCAATGTAAGAGGAATAGAATCTGTGTATAGCATGCAAATGATGTATAATCTAATCTGCATATCCAATTAAGGTCCTATTAAGAACATTTTATCATAAAGCATCATAAAATATTTATTGAAATCAAAACTTGTATGGCACTTCTATTGGGAACCAAAGTTTACAGATCAGATTTACAACAGTCCCCGATGCATATGATTCTTGAGAATCAGGCCGCTTATTTCAGTTTCACATAGGTGCTTACTGTACATGTTCATGTAAGCACTGGAGGCAACAAATACGATAGTGGGAACTGCTGGTTTTCAAGCATTTTGGCAAAAGTACTCTACTGTATCTGAAAGGGTAATAAGTTCTTTTGAAAATTTAACAAGACTATGCATGTGGAATATTTAAAAGACCTGTTTTCTCATTGGAAAATCCAACTGTAATAGGCCTACATTTTTTTCACACTCACTATTAGAAGAAATCAAGTATGTGTGCTCCCAATCAGCTTATAATGTAATCTTCCAAGTTGTTTATGCAAAAGCTGAGCATATAAGGAGGACAATAAAGAATATTGAAAAGGAATATGAAAGGAACCTGAAAAATGATATGACATTACTGGGTATAAACGCAGATAAATAAAAATACAGATTTCAGTGGCTGAAAGATCTCTAAAAGCAACGGATTTGAAATACATTTGACACCAGAGTGAGGACAGATACTTTGCTTACTTGTAAGGTCATTTCATACAGAAAAAATGACAAGATTAAGTTTAAAAAAAAGAACTGATTCTTTTGTAATACCTTGAGTATACATACTGAAATGACAATATCATATTTATTCGTATAACTGTGATACATAAGCACACATTTTAAACCAAGAAAATATTTAGCTACTGCTTTCTGTCTTGTAGGGAAGAAGGTGGCAGTTGCAGAGAGAACGATCCCACCTGCAGAACCTGCTGAATCAGTGCTTCGTGGCAGCTTAGCCATTGGGGGAACATCACTTGCTATAGCTAAGGCTGGTGCCACCATTAGCCATATCCCGTTGTACTTACATATTGCGCTGCTGAAATGCAATCAGGTACATGTGACTTTTGTAATTTTGTTTATTTTAGCCCAGTTATCACAATTAGTCTAGAATTCTGAAGCTGGTGGTCCCTCGTGACAGTGCTATTAAATATACCTCGTAGAATACACCCTTAAGACCATTGTCTGTAGCAGTCTTTGAGCCCTGTGCCGTAATTAAAATATACAAGAAATTATTCTGATTTTTAACATTTTTATTCTCATATGGTACTCCCGATTACAGGATTCACCTAAAGAAATTACTCTGCCACTCCCAATGGTTACTCTGTTGAACTGTGAAAAATTTACACCTGCAAAACTGAAATTAGTGAAAGAAGTTATGCTTATACCACCAGTTCAGTTATCACTCAAACAGGTACTGTTTCATTTTCGGTTTTATAAACATATTCTATAGACTTCACATATGTACTATATATGTACATAATTATATAGATCTTTTCAATATAGTCCTTACAAACTATATTTTTCATTTTCTGTTTACTTGCAAGGCCAAAGTTTTAACAAATGTTAGTGCAGAATTCTAACACAAGGAACATTAAAAGAAGTAAATAGATGAAGATTTAAAAGAAGATACATGAAGATTTCAAGTTAAAAGTATATGTGTTAGTATAGAGGAAAATCTCAGTGCATTGAAGAAGATGTAGGGGAATTGTGTTACACAACAAGAGATTTTAATTTTGTTTAGAATGTGATTTTACGTAAGTAGATTATAATAGTATCAGTTGATTGATAGAGCATACAAAACAACAAAACTTGTAACAAATTCACAGGAAAGCATAAAATCTTTGGGAATAAATCGCTTTAAAAATGAAATTGTGAAGATAGAAGGGAATACAAAGCAGAACAAAATCTATTCAAGGGGCAAGAACGATGGATGAGACAGACGGGATCAACCCTGTCTTTGTTTAGCCATGTGTTGCATTTAAAGAATGTATCTGCACAAGATGCCTACATTAGGGCTGTGATTTCTACTTTGTATGCTGGTGACCTGAACAAATAGCTGAGCTCGATTCTCTTTCTTTTTCCTTTTCCTTTAACTTTTTATAATTGTCACCAAGAGCTCTTAATAAGGTTGCTAATTCTGTACCTTTCAAAGACACAATGCCTCCTAGTGCTCATGGGAGAGTAGCAAGCTGCTTGCTGCAGTGCAAAAAATGTAGCCATTCGTCCTGTCCTGTGTTGATGTGTTGTCAGCTGTGACTGACTTCTGCCCCCTTCAGTATTCCTTTACTGGCACAGTTTAAGAAAATCTGAAATTTGATTTACGAAGTTAGCATTAAACTTTTACTAACAACTCAGCTGAAAAGGAAAAAGAGTCTTGCGTTAAAAGCAATTAATTTAATTGGAGTGTTCCTCCATTCCCCAATGTTTCAAATTAAGACAACGATTTTTTCCCTGCTTCCTGGAAATGTTCTAAATGTAAATACATTCAATTTTGTCAGAGTTTCCAGTTAGGAAGTCTTAGATAGAGTCACAGTTGCGAACAGTGATTATCATCTTCCCACTTCTCAGATATTATGCAGACCTGGATATTGCTTACTTGTTGGATTTTGGAAGGGTTCCTTTTGGGGAAGAAGAGACCACTTTTCTTGCCATCCCATTCAGCAGCATAATCAAATATTCCTGTTCATTCCAGTGCTACTAACCCTTTTATCATTGGACACTTGACTGCATTTTGGGGGTGGGGGGATTGTGTTAAGGAAGTCTATAATAGTTTTTTTAAAAAAAGACTTGATATTAAGATCTACACTCAGAATAAGTGTTCTCTCTCTTCTGATTTAAGCTGCTAAACTGAAAAAAAATTATCTTTCTTTTGAAGATTGCTGTTGTTTAATTTCAGGGCATAGAAAGAGTTCTGGATATTCAGAAAGAAATGACGAGACTGTTGGAGCCTCCAGGCAAAGCGGTACAATAAAAATGCGTAATAATAATGTGATGTACTTCATTTGGTCTTTCTGCTACTATTGTCTTTTTAAGCTTAAACACGGAACATGTAGCCTGTTATCAGGTTTAGTCTTATGGCACAGAAGAGAAGATGCGTTTCTCTGACAGATGAATAAAACATTGGCCATTTGGTGATATTAAATTAAGGAAGGTAGAATAAAACATTGTTCTAAGCCTAGTAAGACTTTCTGTTTACGTGAAGAAGTACACTGGGAGTGAACGGTATCACAGTGAATATACAACATATGGTTCTGATCTTGCTAAGTCTCACACGCATGCAACATGTATTTTTCAAGGTACTATTACTGTAGTAGTATATTAATCTCAGTATGTGCATGTGCTTTTTGCAAAGCGAGGTTGTTGGGTTTCTCCAAGTATAGAGTCTAGATTCTCATTTCTAAGATCCCCTGTATTTTTGATAGGCTAGGTGGGAATCTTTTGAAAAACAAGCAATGGTTGGGGTGCTGCTCATGTAGAAATAAACATTTAAAATGAGTTACCACCACAAAATAAAACTGGATAGTGGCTGATAGTATTCAAGACAAAACAGAAGCTGTTTCCTAACTTAAGTATTTGCAATCTCTTTAGACCAAAACTCAGTCCCTTTTTTTTTTTTTTAATTCTGAGATAGATCTGTCATTTTTGGACTCTCCCATGGAATTGATTTCTTTCTTCTTTCCCTCCCAACAGTCCAGTCTGCAACTAGCAGACAGTAAGAAAGGCAGAGCACATAATGCAGGGAAGAAAGCTCCGGTAAGAAAAGAGGTTTTCATTTTAAGCCTTCAGCAAGATATTAACAACAGCAGGGAACCAAAATGTTCTTAATGAAACATTAATCTACATTACCATTTTGGAAAGGTCAAGGCAAGACTTTTAAATATTCCAAATGCTCATATTTTACATAATAATTTGGATTCTTCTGACTATACCTTCCCATCCTGTGGAACAATAACGGAAAGGAAGAAATTCTTCTGGAATCTGGTAATTTTTCTCATATAGAAATCCTGGTAAATTATCCAAATGAACATTTTGCAGACCTGTAGCACTAGCAGAGAACATGCCCTTTTGATTGTGTAGGCCATAAAACTAGTACCTGTAAGACTTGCATATTGAGCTGTTTCCTAACTCTGGGAGCATAACTCCCCTCTTAATCATGCTGCGTTAAATTCCCAGTTCCTGTTTGAGGTTATAGATAATAGCAGATATGAACCAGTAGCTAAAGGGCAGCACTCACAATAGCACACGGTGTTTGAAAAACCTACAAAAACCTGGCAACAGAAGGACACATGAAATATTTGCTCAGTGCAACTCTGCTTGTGGCTCGTGTCCAGGATCACTGTTCCTGAGGCAGCAACTCCATACAGCTGTGCGAGAGGCATTTCCCCTCTATGAAATCTGTTCTTTCTAGAAGTCTTGGAAGATTCTAGTGTTTCTTGAAGACGCCATAGAGGCAACATCAAAACTGTTTAAAAGCGTAGAATATGTTTTTGTAGCAAAGGGATAGTCCACAGCACCAGAAACTTTTATTTTGCATCTGTGACAACTCAGTGGTTGTTAAAAGTGCCTTTAAAATCTTTTTCTAAACCAGTACTGGCCATATAAGAGCAAGAACTACATGACTAGCCATATTTCCAAGGACTATTAGCTCTCTACTAATGGTTAACCCTCATTCATAGAGAATTGTCCTTAAAGTTGCTAATGCGATTTCTGAGAACAGATTTGTTGACTGAATGCAGACTGAAATGACAGTGAAAATATATATATAAGTATTATATATATACATATGTGTAAGTAAAGTGATTATTTTTGTTTTACTTTCAGCCACAAGCCTTAAAAAGGATGTCACACTTAGGTTGCTTAATAACGGAATGCAATAATCTAGAACAACCGCTACTCCTAATGCAAACAGCTTGCAACAATATAGGTCTGGAGCTAGGAACAGACATGTACTTAGCAATAAATTGTGCTGCTCATGAATTAATGGATTATGTAAGTTATTTTCAATATCTGTTTTGTTGGTATTTAAAAGGAATGTAGCTATTTGTTAACATCATTTATTATTACATTGCAAACTCACCTAGAAGCTTCTAACTCCATTTTTTAAGGTAGCAATCAAGCGAACCAAAAGAATTGTCTCTGCATTTATAAATTACGGTTGAATCAGTCCTACAAGTGTAGCAGATATGTTATTGGATTGTGAGTGCAAGGGGATGAGACGTGCAGACATCCTTCTGGTAGCTCGATGCAGTGGGAGCAGTGAGCACGCATGTATTCCTCCTCCACAGCTGTACCAGCGTGCTGGTGGTGCACCTTGCCTGGAATAGGGCTCACCGGACCAAGGCAGACCTCCATTGCAGCTTATGTCCTGCCTACAGGAATCTCTGTTACTTTCATGATTTAACTTTTATCATTCAAATGGTATAAGCCTGCCTGCATCAGCCAGGTTTCTTCATTTTCTCTGTTTATTTATTTAATAAGATTTCAGAGCAGTCTGTGTCAAATATAGCAAACTGTTTTAATGGGCAAGCACCTACTACATGCTTTATTTAACAAACCATCTTCATTTCACATTACATCTCAGACAATTTTGAGTTAAAGTATTAAGCAGCAAATCCTGGTGTTTTTTTTTTTCATTTCACCACAAGGTGTAAATGAAATAATTATCTTCTATCCACCTTGCTTTCAAGAGTGAAGAACAAGAAATTATTTACACAAGTATACTTCTGTAATTCCTTCGCAACACTAGATGCTTATTTCTCCATTTTATTACACTACATCTGTTGTTTTCTTTAAAATACCTTGACCTTTCTGTGTATTTTTACTATGGTATGTGTGTATACCCACTAACATTCATCTCATTGTAATCAACATTCATTTTTTAAATCTTATTTTTCAAGATTTTTATTTGACAAAGTTTATTTATCTCCAGCTGAAGTCTTAAAGTTTTTGCCCCTTGCTCAAAGACCAATCAGGTTCTTCCTAAGCAGAAAAAGAAACTTCCTATTCTGTTTACTATCTCATGAGATTTTGTGTATTTGGGTGTACTATACTGACAAACCTCCCGTTATTAATATCTTTTGTGAAGGCAGTTGCTTTCCTGACAATTTGTGATATCTGCATCCTAGACCAGAACGAGCAAAATCGTAACCAATGAATTATCAGTAATTCTGTAACTTTCTGTTAATGAGCTGTTAAAGTCACTAAAGCAGGAGGCATTCTGGCACTGTTTGACAGTGTGCCCTTAATAATCTTTGTTCGCTGCAGTCTCTGCTTCCCATAATGATGAGACTAGTTTTAAACTAGTCTTTTCTTTTGAAAGGGGGAAGAGGCAAGGAAAGGCAGTATCTTGGTTTTGAGCACTGAGGGTGGACTCCTTTCCCCTAGCAATATTTTCTTTATGAAAACGAGGACAAAAAATTAATTATTTTTGGAAGTGAAAAGTGAGATTTTTCATGCAAGATTTAATAAAAATATCAAATATCACTAACTTTATGGTAAAGTTGTGTGCTGAAATATATCTCCTTTGTTTTGGCAGTGGCATCTTTCAGAGACTTTGGCATGAGTCCACTGGAACGCACTGTTACTGTAGGCAGAGTTTTCTATAACAATGTGCTGACCACTTAGAGTAAAGTAGACAAGTGAATCCGTTCTTATGGAAGAACACACAATCCACTGCCTTAATAGAGATACTACTGTCACAAGATCTGTATGCTTACGTTAGTACTCTGGTTTTTAAAGTATTACCTTCCTTATCTTTTATGGTTTTCACTTTACTTTCTAGGTTAAAGGAAAATATGAAATACTCACTGGAACGTTCAAAAGTCCTGACGAAATGGTTGACATGTATGTGGAACTGATTAATAAATTTCCTTTTATTTTTGCATTAATAGATCCCTTAAGAAAAGAGGTAAGATACCACAGTGCAGTCCTTGAAAAACTGATAATACTGTGAAGCGGCATATCATTGAACTTTTCACATTTTTACAAAACATAAAATATGAAGCTTCTGTTTTCGGAGTCTTTAGGCACAAAAATATCACTATAAAAATGTATGTGACAATTCATTTGTGTATCTGTAATTGACAATAACTGAATTTTTCTATACTTTTGACATAATTCCTGACAGAAAATAATCCTGGCATGAACAGAATATGGTCAGTACAAGTATTTTAAAGAATTACAAGAATTTTTTTTTTCTGATTCTACTTGCTAAATCACTGTCATTTTTATTACATTTTCCTTCTTAGATAAACAAATAATTCAAATTATAAAATCTAATTCTAAAATTCAAGTGATATATAAATTATATTATATTATATTATATTATATGGGAGAAGCTAAAAATTTGGACACAGTTGTATGTTCCTTAGAATCACTCAAAAAAATTATTGCTGCTATTCTTTATGATTGAGATTTATACCCAAAGCCAGAACAAACCCGTCACTGGCAACATTGCTCGGCAGAATTTTTAAAGTGGTAGTAGGATACCATGTATTTACCACTGTGATCAGAGTTAAAGGAGTTAATTTAGTGTGGCCAGTAGATTACAACAATAAAGTAGAATACTATTAAGTATGTTATCAAGTTATAGATGGATGAAAGAAACAGATTAAATATCAGCATTTATACATAAGGTTAAGTTTCCATGTATTACGAAAAAGATAATACTTAATTGTAGCAGAACCTATAATTGTAGACCTAGATTCTGCAGTTGCACAACTTAAAAATTTGCTCTTGCTGTCGAATTGCACACTTTATCTTCTTTAAAATAAATATATAGGGTTTGTTTTCATGAACAAAACATGAAGACCGTGATTGAAGGGGAAGCAAAGTGATGTTGTCTTTGTGAATCTGCCCAGTGCCTGAATCAATAATTCTAACCCAGATGAACTGCAAAATCCATCTGATTCTGTTCTTATCTGGAACTTTAAAAGTTCATTTTTTTGAATATGTGTTTACTGTTACCTCACTCTAGTTAGCCTTGGCTCCCTGCACTGTTTCATTCAGTCTGACTCTGAATTACCCATGTTCCAAAACACCAGATTATTCCCCACTCCTGCCAGGGTTGCAAACTTCCTTGAGAATTCTTGTGAAGAAACATATTTGCAATATGAAAAGCTGCAGGAGAATTACAACAGATAGTGAAGTACAGTTTGAAATACAATACTGTTAAGGGACATGCCTCTCCTCCTCCTCCCCCCTCACAAATGTACAAAGTTTACGCATGCCGCATCTTTGCCACAGATAATTAGGTCCTTGAGGATTAGCTCTGGTACCAATTCCATAATTCATTGCCAGACAGCAGACCACTTTAGTGCTTAAGTTTAAACATTTGTTCAGGTGTCAAAAACTTGATTTTCACTTACATTTGGGCTTGAAATCCTTGTAGGAAGGGACCCTTTGCAACTATATAGGTACAAAAGCTTCTCTGATCCGCAGACCAAGAATTATTCCTGGCAGAATTATTAACTAGAAAAGTAATGTTTTTAATGTGAAAACTTTGTATTCTGTGGACACAAAGAAAGCAAATTAATCCGTAAATTTCTCCTTTCAAATTATTTATATAGCCTTGTCCTTTATCCTTAAATCTCAGTACCATGTGGACAATGCATTAAAATCAAGAAACAAAGACCCTAAAAAAGTGGAGCTTTGCTGGAAAGGGAGCGTTGTATTCTGCTGTTCCTTATGGGTCAGTCTTACAGCTCTGAACATCCTGTCTTGATAAGTGTCATTGAGTCTATGACCGCCTCCTGTTTCATTATTTTATATTCAAACAAATATTATGACACTTAAAATATTAACGCAAGAATGAGTGTTCTGAAGAACACAATAGAAAATTGTTTTATATTCCATTAAAATTAAATAAATATCAGGAAGGAAATCAAAATAGCAAACTCTTACAGTTAATTTAATTTGAAATATTTTAAACTGTACTTGTGTGCAACTAGTTTTGATTAATTCCAGATTAGAATTTATGTTTTCTAGCAAAATCTTAAAATCCAAGCAAAATTCCGGTGGTATGTTTTTCTTAAGTATACAGACTTAAAATAGAGTATAAAATATAATATGTTTATGTGAGGGGTATTTTTAAGATTAAATGCAATTTTTAAATTTTTTTTTTTTAATTTTTACCTCCTCAATTAAGGTTTTCATTCAGTTTAGTTTTTTAAACTCCAGTTATTTACTTGATTGTTTATGCAGGACAGACAACAATGGAATAACATATGTTATGCTCTTGGTTCCAAATGTTACCTGATTGCTGAAGATGCTGCCACATATATTTCCAAACTTAAAATTGACCAAAACATAAACATACCAACATGCAGTGGTGTTGTCCTAAAATACATTAACCAAACCAAGGTATCAGACCTCATAGAACTCACTGGACTTCTAGACGGTGAGTAGAGGGAGGGGAAAGGCTGACCTTCAAACCCTACAAGTCAATAAATAGTGTTGCTACACCTGTAAATATTACATCTTTTTATTTAATTATTGCCACTTCTAATTTAGAAAGCGCTTGTCAGAAGAAACTAAAATTCATGTTTTGATTCACAAATCTCTGTTCAGGGGCTTAAAACAGCATTCAAGGCTTCAACTATAGTCAATTAATACACTGTGGCTGCTTTGAATGTGGGTGCCCTTTGACACTGCAGCTAAGTGACATACAGTTAGATATCAGAATTAAACAAAATAAAAAGAGATGTAGTTGAGTAATCTGAATTTTGGCTAATTAAGAAATCCAAATAAGTCCAAAATATTTAAAATTGCAGTTTACATAGATTATTGACTACATATTATTGAACCTTTGTGGTCACAGTACTAAGAACTTGTGCAGTTTCATATGTAAGATTTCTCTTTGTACCAATTTTTCTTTATTCATTTTTATACCCAAGGAATAGATGGACAAATTTAATATATCTAAGTTCCTTCCTTATTCCTTCAAAAAGCCCAGAATCACTATATCAAAGAGAGTAAATAGCAACTTCAAAGATTTCATTCAGCCATGATGGTAAACTCTTTTTTATAGTGAGGAAAAATCATTACTACATTAAGGAGCGCGTTTAAAATAAATAGAACAGCCTCCTAGCCTGTAGAATACATTACCAGACAGATCAGTTAGAGACAGAAATTAGGATAGGGTCTTAGATATTCCCTTAACCGTGCTGAAAATAAAACATAATGTTAATGTAGCAAACTAATATAGTTTACATCTTTATGAGGTGGGTTTCATCGGTTTTACTCCTGTTTGTACTTAAGCTTAGATAGCCCAAAGGTAAAAAAGAATGAAAAGTCGAAACAATTTCTGTGTCAAATATATAAAATATACACTAATGAAGGTTTTACACTCCTGTTACATATAGGTCAAAGACATATTACCATATTAGGAAGTCCAGATGGAGAATCTTCTGATGATAGCCTTGTGGATCTGGTAAGTATTGAAAGCTGTTCAATTGCAGAATTGCCAGAACACTGCTTTTAACATGAACTATTTTTTAAGGAGAAAGCCTGTTTCTGCTTGAGAAAGAAATAACAGTTTACAAAATGGGCTTTTTCTAGTTTCTTTTTTCCCCCACAGAGAGTTAATCTTTGAGTTTAAAGAGCACACACAGGAAATTTGCCAAAGCAGGGAGTATATTCGAAAGTATGTATGATCTATTTGGTTGCATTAGTTTATAAAAAAAATGTGAGTTACTTAAAACATTTCTGAGTAGTAATAATATTTTAGGCAAAAATTCTTAACACTAATATATTTAGCCTTTTTGTATTAAAGCTACATTTGCAAATAAAATTTCATTTCATACGCCGGTGAAAATTATTGTTTGCATCCGACAAATCTTTCACTAAGAGATTTTATTTCTATTTAAAGGAGGGGTTTTATCTGCAGAAAGATAAGAGTGTTAAATTAGAAGTAGGATACCATGTTTAATAATTAAGAATGACTTCACTTCCCAAACCGTGTAGTTTTAAATACGCACTTTTTCGTTTAAGGCTGTTGGACTGGGTGCCAGGTTTATCAAGTTGGGAGGTCTTTCCCGCGGAGAAAGGGTGACCAAATACAACCGCCTTCTTGCTATAGAGGAAGAACTGGCCAAGAATAGAACGCTACGTATGAGCTTCTTTCTTACTTTGTTTTCAGCTTGCAATGAATACGAGAACAAAGATTGGAGGGAGAATGATTGAAACTGCACCACAGGAGGGAAGCGAAATCAAAAGACTATAAATAAGCGCTGACAAAAAAAAACTAGGATAGCACTTGCCACAATGTATATTGTTGTCCTAATGGATTATCTGTTTACTGAATGTTAAAATAGACCCCTTCTTGAGGAGTAGCCTACATTAAGCTTTTTTCCAGAATTAATTGGTTGGAGTCTTGAAGCCCACAGTGCAAAAGGAACAAAACAAAAACCATGCATATAACACGCCAAAAAGCTGCCAAAACGGAATTTTAGGCCAAATACCCCACCTCCCTCAAGCCCCTAAACATATATTGCTAACAAAACTTCATTTCACAACCCCCTTTTGTGTGTTACATTTCCAGCAAAATGTGTTTGGAAGGCTACAATCGCATGGGTAAGCACTAAATAAAACCCAAGAAAAACCCAAGTTGACTATGCACATTCAGCCTTAGCCACTTGTATGCATCTGCCTGCATTTCAGGATCTGCATCTTCTTTTTACACTATACTCTACACTGTTAAATGCTTAACAGTTCATTAGAACCACTTCTCACTTGTTCAGGTATCAATCAAGGCAGAATAAAGGCGTACAGTGTGAAGGGGAGGCAGAGAGACAAGGAGAGGAAGAAAGGAAGGAAAGGGTTTGCAAGAATTTTTTATGCCTAAGAAAAAGAAAAATTAAGGAGAATTAAGTCATTTTACCCTCTTGTTTCTAATAATTTTCAATCTTCTATACATGGGATAGCAGCACTTGACATGCACACTACAGAACAAAATTTTTATTTAAAAAAGTTTTTTATTGAAAATATTCTGAGTTTTCGAAATCTCCCCCTTGCTCATATAGAATCATTGTAAAAAGAGAAACATAAGACAGAAATTCTTTTTTGCTAAGACAGTAGTTTCACAGAATGCGTTTTTCAAAACCAGCACAGATAATTATAAAGAGCTATGAACTTTAACTGCCTCAGCAATGTTAATATATTCCCTACTCAAATGGTGTAGTCTAAACAAAGAGCTCGAGTTTGACAAATATTTAAACCTGTATCTCATAAAACAAAATAGCAACAATTCCCGAAGCCATTAATCGTTTGGCAGAAATGAAATCCAATAACTGAAATCAACAGCGGGGAAATATTGAGATAGGATGAGCTGCATACCAAACTCTTCATTTGGCTGAGCTGCGAGCTAGGGAATACACTGGAGAGCCGAGAAGCAGAGGACTGTGTCAGTGGCCCATAGAGGGAGGCAACAGGGACCCGTCAGGAGCCCCCCAGGAGCGGCTGAGCAGGGCACACAGCGGGGCCCAGGAGCACAGTGACAACCAGCGCCCTCGGCTCTCCTCTCCTTGCCCCCTCTCGCTATGAGTCATCGGGGTCGTGCAGGCAGCTTTGCCTAAGCGCAGCCCCAATGCCGATGATGCCGTGTTTCAGCCCCTGGAAAGCACGTGTGAACTGCTTGCAAGCTGAATCAGACTGGTCATCCCTTTACTGAAAAGTCACATATATAGCTGAGACATATTCAGCGATGGGGTGGGCATCGTGTATGTGGCAAAACAGGGAATTAGGTGGTGAGGTTCAGTAAGGAGTGTCACAGAATTGCGGAAAACAGCAGTGAGAAGAGAGGTGAAGAGTTGGTTACAGGAGCAGCACCCGAACACGGGCTTACATGGAGTGGTTACAGGCTGGGGTAGAGAAGAGGCACAGTCAGCCAATGGCGACTTTTGTAAGAGCACCAGTGCAGAGGAAGATGGGTGTTCAGAAAAAGGGCACCAAGGTGAGATGATTAGTGAAGAAGGGAATGCAGTAAACATCCCAGCTCGAGCTGCTGTGCACCATGCCCTCATCCTGCAATCAAAGTGCAGGGCTGTTGCTCCTTTGTTTCTAAGAACCAGGCTTTTAAAGGTGTTTAGAGACTCTTGCAAGCATCATGTGACATTTTAAAAAAATCAGAGCGCACCAGAGAACATTACAAGAAACTGGATTACAGCAAACACGAGTTTCTGTTTTCTATTTCAGGTGAAGCAAATCTTGAATTTATTGCTTTTGCTGAAGAATCACCACCAGAAAACCAACTTTCTGATGTCCTTCCTCCCCCAAAGCAGGATTCGTTGCCTCCACAGCTCTCTCAGGCAGCCCTGCAGGTTCACAGCCTGCCTGCTCAGCTCCCGGAGAACAGCACGCTGACCTAGGTTGTCAACATTACCTTTTGATTAAATTTCTGAAAAAAACCACCCTAGTAAGAAACTCATATATTAACTATTCCTTAATCCATTTATTTTCAAGCACTTAGCTAAACATTTTTAAAAGCATTCAGATACCAGCTTCTCTTTTCCCAGGAGACCATTGCTCTCAGCTGAAACCGAGTTAACTGAGCAGTGGCTGTAGTTTGAAAATACCACAAAATTCTGTGCTGTATTTACAAATTGACAAAACAAATACCTCTGTGTTAAGTCCAAAACTAAATGTTTGTTTTGGGAAAGTCGAAATCTCTCTCCATACAAAAAGCAAGCTATTGACAAACAGTAAAAAAAAAACATTTTACAAAAAACAAAGGCCTTGACTGTTACGCTGCTCCATCCCCCCACACACCCTCAGTGCTGCTCTCGGATCTAGCCTACGAGGGAAGTTTTGCTCCAGTTCTAGCTAGCTATCAATACCAGTGCATCAGTGCAAACCCCAAATGTAGGGCACAAAGCTGTAATTGGCATCACTAGGAAGCTTGCTTCAGTCGGAGGCAGGGAATAACCAGTCAATTTCACAAGGTCTGGGAAACTTGTCAGGAGTCTTTTTAATAAGCAACAGTGAAAAGATAAATAAATAATTTATGTCCTAGGTAACAAACAGTCTAAGTAAAAGAAATACTTCTTAAAAAACGTCTGGGTTTCGTATAATTTGAAAATTTGAACGTATAATACAGCAGCAATAATTTGAGGAAAAATACATATATAAAATGTTGCGTTTCAAATTCAGTGTAACAGATACCCAAGTGAAAAATTAACCACCAGAACCAACCGCCCCCCAGAAACAAAGATATCAATGAGAGACAAATTTCCCCAAGTTTAAGAATTCTATGTAGTTCAGTAACTAGATCAAGTCCAAGATTTTCTTAGCAAACATGCAAAAAACACCAAAAAAGATGTGAAACTACCACACTCGTTACTATCAGTTTATTTTTAGGAAAAGCACCAGACAGTTGCATGCAGAGCCAAACCAACAAACTCAGAACATTCATCCTTCAATACTAGCACTGTTTCAAATCATTAAATAAAAAATAATCCAAGTGCATTCAAGTACTTGACCACCCAATTTCAGTTACACCAATCTTTAGGTAAATCCCTGATTACATTTGGTCGTTCATTACAAAAGAATGAGAAACTGTTGAATTTAAAAAGAGCCTACAATGGAATGTGAATTGGCAGTGGAGCAAATCAATTATGTACCTATCTCACTGTCCTCATAGGCAATAACGGCTGAGGGAAACTGGGATTTGTGTCATCAAATACAGACATCTAAAGTGTTATCTAATACAGAAATTAAAGCCACCAGTGTGTACCAGGTTCAAAGCAAAGCCTTATTTGTTAGTGCTGCAAGGTTTCAGCTGGGAGTTCTCAAAATGTTGATTCCAAATAACTTGCAATCCTAGAATGACTGAATCCCAAAGGTAATCCCAATGGCACCGGAGCCTAGGACGACTTATTTTTTGCAGCAGCAAATACAGACTGCACTTGCAGCAGTTCCAAAGTTTGCTATGTAACACTTAAACAAAAACCAGGAGATAAGTCCTCCTTTGAGAAGCTTTTCATCCAAACGAGAGCACCAGTCTCAACCCACAAACTTCTGACTTCGGCTATCGTTACCAAAAGTCTTGGTACCAAAATGACATGCTGCACTGCCTCTCCTTTTCAGTCTTTGGGCTAGCTGTCCACTGGGGAATCTGAAACAGAAATGTTACGCTTGTGCTTTTAATTTCCTCAAAGGAACGTGTGTGGAGACAGCAGTAAGGAGACCTACAAGATCTTGGTTTAAGTAGATATCAAAATATTTTAAAAGCAATATGTCTAAAACCTGATTTTTTAATTATTAGTAATAAGCCCCATACTAAAGCTGATGTGTGTGTAATCACCTTCACAGGGTCTAACCCAAATGTCTCCAGTTCAAGAGGGATGCAAGGGGGCTTCTGGCAAGCTGTAGAATGGACCTTTAACAATGTATCTTCTCAACAAAAGAATAATTCAAAAAGCCTTTTCAAAAACAGTTTTAAAGAAAAGGTATCTGGCAATATCTAAGAAAATATTAACCACACCTGCAAAATTAAAATGGGAAAGGGATTTTGAGTGACACATAGTTATTTAACACTTTAACGCATGTAACAAAACTGCATACAAAAGACCATTTGAATCTATGTTATTGAAAACAGTTTGGAGTACAGACCGCAGCCCCTAGTAACACACCTAAGCAATTTACATGTCTAGGTATCAATTCCCAAAAGTTACAGCCTTTCAGAATAACAATTAACAGTTAGAACTGTCTGTTTCTTTTATTTTCTCAGCATTAGTTTCTTTATGCAGCGGCTTGCTTTTTTCTTCTTTCATTTTGTTCTGATTCAGCGTGTTCTCAGACGTCTGATTCCCACTGGTGGAAACAGGATCTAAAACTACAATGGATTCTGTCTCTTTTTCACTGCTAGAAGCTTTTCTTGTAAATTCTGTGTGACTAGTTGACCTAAAGGAACAAGAATAAATATATGAATACAGATAACAGTTCACGTATTTAGGAGAAAGAATATAAATATACAGAAAAGCATTTCTATCATTAGTAGCACATATGACTAGGACAGGTCTACTAAACTAGTAAACAGATTTCTAGATTTACAGCTGTTACACACAGATAGTGGTTCACAAAATGCAACAGTCACGTTACCTCTCCTGAATCATTTGTTAAGCTAGCAATAGAAGATAGTTAACAGGAAAAACAAACTTAGAAAGCACTGAAAAAATCCTTAGACTATGAAAGAATCAGTTTAAAGTCTTAAGAATTTTTCTTCTCTCTGCTCCTCTCGGAGCTGGATTTAGGTTCCTCCATGTCCAACAGAGCAGTTGCACCCTGAGAAAATGCTACCAGTTCCTGTAGCGTGTCGGCTAACAGTCCTGCAGCCTGAAAGGAGAACATGGCTTCTTCTCCACACCTGCATCACAGAGCAGCTTGCACAGGGCTTTCACTGTCCTACACTCTGCCGTACGACAGGGAGGTACAGGCAGTGTAACCAGATTTTCCGCCGTGGCTCGGCACCAACAGGCTGCTAGTGGTGTCAGCGGGAGCAAGTGCAAATGCTTTCTGAACATTCACCTACTGGATTTGCTGAAATACAGAGGGCGTTAGACACGCATCCTGTACTGCAGAAATGGGGTTACGTCTTGATTGCTTGCAGTGCAGGGATTCTTGCAGGTAAAAAGCCCTCTGAGCGCGGAGAGAGGCAGGAAAGGTCAGAGGGTTATTTGTCGAGGCTCGTATCATGCTATAAACCCTAAAAGCACTTGTCTGTATTCAAAAGCTTTGTACTAGTGCTGAAAACGTGCAGGCAAATCCTTAGATTAGCTAGAACGCACCAGCAGAGAACGAGGCAAACGCTGGGAAAGCACGACCTGAGCAAGTCGCCGATCGGGGTGTTTCCTATGCCATGCTAACACTGCCGCACGGGCAGACAGGCAGCTCACAGCACGGGCTTAGCCCTCCTCCACTGTGCCTTCCAGAGCTGTAACCAGGCGTGCTTAGAGAGGGCAGTCACACGTGGGTGCTCGGCCCATCTTTCGGCAGGGCCTTACACAATGGTATGAACACCGTAGATGTCCACACCGATACTGCTACAGCCACCAAACTGGACAGGTGCAAAAATCCTTAGTGCGGGAAGGTCCTACATGCCCCGGTGGGTGCGTGGCCCCACTCTCTGGGGAAGCCTAACCGCAGAGCTGCTGAATGCAACTCATTTGCTAGTCCAGAGCCTTTTTTTTTTTTTTTCTTTTTTTAATTTTTCATGCTTACTCGTAAGGAATGGCCTTCCATACTGCTAAGATAACACCCTTGAAAGGAAAAAGTAGAATCAACTGGAGGCCAGAGAAAGAAATTCAGCTAGTAGATCCATCTGCTATGAACTGCCCTCTATTGTGACAGTCTTTGTCCTAGAGAAAATGACAAAGAAAAAAGAGGTCACCCCACTCGACAATTAGAGCACGGGGCGGAGAATGTACTGGCTCCCACCTGAGGGGGAGAGACTAAACGTACAGGATAAAAACAAATAAATAATCACAGAAACAACAGTTGTTGCACTTTCCATTTCAGAAAGAATTGACTCGGCTTGCTGCTGAAGCACTGGATATAGCGAATGAAATTCCATGTTCAAGCTTTAATTACAAGAATTGTCTCTAACATTAGAACTTCGGTATAAGTTAATTAATGCAGAAATTGGCACTAATAGATACAGTTTCAGACTCATTTGATTATCATCAGAAGCTAGTGATTTCATAAGGAAAATAATGCTTATTTTATGCAGAAGTTGCCAATCATTCCAGAAAATACAAGGTGGGGTATTTTGAATGTTACAGCAAATTAAACTTTTTAAAGCAGCGTAACCAGAAGAGGGTTATTTTAAAAAGTGCTACCTCTGAAAAGCTGATTGCCCAACACTATAAAAATGGTCAAAGCCATAAATGCCAAGTTCATTTTTATTTCACTTTGGAGGTAACTATCTTTCAAATCCCAACAGCTGGACTATTTAATACAATCTGGTGAATCAAAGTATAATTCTTCACTGGGCTCACAGTGGGGAGTCTGCATTAGTGTATGGCAGCATTCCAAAAACTGATGCACAGCCAAACGCTCTGAAGTCTGTTTCATTTGTAACAAAAATGGATAAAACGGCAATCATATTTACCACCTTCAAAGGACAGAAAAATGAAAGATGTCGATATAAAGTAGTTTAATGGAGAAACCCAGTGATTAAATCAGCATTTCAAGCATAAAAATAAGAATTACTATTCAGACTTCGTTGTACTAGCGTTCCCTTCTTCAAATCCTTTACGCTGTTGCAGCACCAGCCTGACAGTGCTGCTGTTACAGCTGAGGTATTGTTAAAAATTATTAACCCTATTTATCAGGTATTCATAGCTCATTTTCGATAGTTTGTCAAGAGCAGAATGCAGGCATAATAAAGTTTCAGTGCAAGAATGAACATAATTTTGGTGCTTCCTTCCAAAAAACAGGTTTTGCTGCTACAAATAAAGCTGGGAGAAGCAATCAGTACAGATAGAGTTAGCCACAGTTTTGAACAATTACAAATTTGTCCAGCCAAGGTATTTGCATTTAGCTCTATGCAAAGCTGTTCCTTCGTTAAGATTGCTAATGTTGTTATCAGTATTCTTGTTATTTGTCCAACTATATATTTAAGCCAGAAATTGAGAACCTAGTTCTATTGTACTCATTCATACATAATTGTTCATAAGTCTGCACATATTTTTATGACTAAACACATAAAATCCACCCTGTGAAATCCAGATTTAGATGATAAATGCATTTTAGATTAATTGTAAGGGATATGCAAAGTCCCATGCAGTACTGAGAAGGACTGCTTGTGATGTAAGAGTATGAAGAACAATATATTCCATGTATATAGTTACAGAAGCTACAGAAGATGTAAAAATAAAGGGTTACACCTGACGGGCCATCTGTGAACTAGTACTGCTGTGCGCTTTGTAAATAATTTACAGTAGGAGTACAAAAGGACAAACTAAGGATCGGATTGTCAACTGCGACTTGGATTTTCTTTGTTTCCTCTGGTTAATATTATAACCTTGGTATTATTTAACCTTGCTCGGTGTTCTATTCATGAAATCATTGTAATAGGTTTCCATTAGAAACCAGAATTTTATGTAAATATCATGGAAAATTTTATTGGATGAAGTCCCATCCCATTTCCTAACAATATGTAAAAGCAGAAAGCTAAAGGAAACCAATCAAGGAAAACACTGTAGGAAAATCCATGGGTTTTACAGCATATTTAGAAAATATCGGCAAAAATCTATTCCAGCCAAGACTGGTTTGCAAGTACACGGTATAAGCATGGGAGACTCCGTGTAGATACTCCGCCTGGAATCTGAGCTGGTACGAGTGAAGTCATTTCTGCTGCAGAAGCCAAGAGTTAACGTGGCATCACATCAGTATATATACTTCGTCTTTCAGCGAGCTCCCTAATCTAGGATGCCAAAATAGCTGTCATCTCTCTTCAAAGCAAAATTGCTTTGAAAACCCAAAATAACACTCCACCAGTGCTCTTCCTTACTCCCCAAAAGATGAGATTTGAAGCATTAAGCTAATTTGACAGTTGTTCACCACCAGTTGCTTCTTTATAACACTTAAAAACCATGCCTGCATGTCAGTTATAGCTTGCTATTTGCCTAACTACCGCCCACCCTGACCCCAGCATTCCCATTTTCCTACAAGATCCCCATAACTGAGGACAGACATCACTCGTGCAACAAAGTTCATATTCCAATCACTACGTCCTTCCCAAACGACTATACTCGGAGGGTTTGCCAAGTAGCAGCAGCTCGGCCGTCCTGCCTCTGACCTGGACTAACCAGCCCACGGTGCCAGGCTGTACAGGGGAGCAGGTCTCAGCTCGGCAGAGTGTCACCGTGGTCTGTCTCTTGCGTGCCAGACCACAAGAGGCGAGCCAATTTTATCCTCAGTCAAAAACTTTGACTGAGAATAAAAGCCGTAGATGTGTTTATTAAATATTTCAAGTATTTTTAACAAGGCAGGGGAATACAACAGACAGGACCACAGGCTAATACTGAACAATAGTAAAACATACACCGATTCCAAGTCTTGAAAGTCTTCAATGAACAAAAAATTCCATCACACTACAGTATTTGTCAAAAGGAAATTACAGGGAATACAAACAGTGACACCAGTGAATTAGTCTGTTGGTTCCCTCCTCTGACAGTACCGGTACTAGACATCTGCGAAGGAAGTGCAAGAAACCACCTCCATTTCAGGAACACCCCTGCCAAATCCAGCTGAGCAGAGACGTGGTCAACATAGCAGCGAGCAGGAGGGAACTGCAGACAATCTTCAGTATGCTGGATCAAGCCATAGGAAATTGTTCCCATTTTTAGGTGCTTTTTTGAAAATGCTCAAAAAGACTGGCAAATTCATTTAAATGAAGACTCTTGGAGAGCTTCTATCTGCACTGAGAGCACGCACAAAAAGTACAGCCTAAGAAAAATGTGTGACAGTAGCTTTTAAAACAGTTAAAATGGAGGAGACCTCAAACTTCCAGAACATCCCATTGTTTTCTTCATCTGTTGTTCAAACTCAATTGCCCATGTTCAAACTGCACTGGAAAACCTTTGCAGTTCTGTCTAGCTGAGGCTGAGCTGCTTCCCGCAGAGCTGGTAGATGATTCAGGGGTACTAAGATTACAGCCAGGAGAAGGAGGACAAATCCTTTAATTGTATAAAATCATCAGATTAAGACTAACCCTCTCTGTGGTTCACTCTGTTAGCGGAGAACTCTGCTGCCCAGAAACAAAATGTTTACAAAGTGCTGGAAAAAAAAAAATCCCCCAAAACGCAGGGGCAGAGCCAGACACACCTTTCCCTTCTGTGTCTGCACACCACAGGGAGTCACAGGAACTCTCCGGGCTCCCAGGGGAACTAAATTGTCACCTATTCTCTTCCAAGCAATTGTCACAGAATTACACTCATGCTGGGTTAAAAATTTGGGAAGAGATCTGCAGAGGAAGTTACCCAATACTGAGGTAAGGCCTCAATTCTCTACAGGACACGCATTACTGATGTCTTCCCCCTCAGCACCACCTCAGCGAAACTTTGCACATTCCCAATCATCTGCTTAATGGCTTCAGACCCTTGCTCTAACAATCTTCTGCACTGAAGTAACACCTCACCTAGTGGTTCAAAACCCAAATTTTTCTTCTGAATTAATTTCCCTGAGCCATCATCACTTAGTTTGATTCCAGGGAAATTTCAGAATCAACCTGCGTTTGCTGATGTTACAGCCCCTTTCCACAATCCCTCCTTTGGCAACTCACACGAGTGGCCCAGCCGATTCAGCTGGAGGCCAGTGCTTTGGTAACACTTAACCACAGGAGTAACCATATTATGAGTCCTACTTGCACCAGAGACTGAAATTCCTTACCCCGTTAGTGTTTAGGTTAGATCATCGCTGACTTGGGGGCGGGGAGGAGCCACGATTTTACTCAATGAGCTGACTTCTGTCTGCGTATTGTTCACAGATACATTTTCAAGCCCAGGTCTTTTTCAAAGGCGTGACCTTCTTCCTCCCTGAGAACGGGTGTGCTCAATGGTTACTCAACGTGAATAAAGAATGATGAACAGGGCTGCTCGCATTTAAACGTCTGTAAGTATTACCTCCTCCTTCAGATTACAAACCTCAGTAAATGGATGGTGCACCAAAGAGAAATATCTCATGCACAACTGTTCCTAAGGTTTTCTGTAGGAAGCTGTACCTTAAAATCTAGGTGAAGAAAAAGGAATAAACACTACACTAAAAGAGACACCAGGCAACGATGAGACACGCAATCCTCTACTGTGCTGTAAAAGGTTTGCTTGGCTGCGGCAAACAGCTGAAGCAGGTCACACCTTCGTCAGATTTCAAGGAATTGCAAACGATGAGACAGCTGCATCCTTTCACCTCAGGTATGAGGAGGTAAGGAGAAGAGCCATGATAAATCTTTTGTATGCCTTTGTCATTGAGGGTATCCGGTCAAAGCAGCGCACTGTTTGTTTAGTTAACACGGTCTGCTTTAGGACATAGTGGGGTGCAACAGGAGCAGACGTGTAGAGGGAAACAGCCTGTGCTTCAGACAAATGCTCTCATAACACGCATTTTGGGGGGTTATTCACTGAACTAGCTCTCATGAACTAGCCATTAAAGGCTGGATCACGTCTTCTGGTTTAGTTTCACCCATCCAATGAATCCAGGGATCCAGTTTATGCACGAAGACCACTCAAGAATACAAATCGAAGCATAGCAAATGGGGACAATCGGGAGATTTGCTTCAGAAGCACTCTGCTGATCCAAACTAAACCGCTAATATAGATGTACCCAGGGAAGCCCAGAAAACTGCCTAATTACAGAGCCAAGTTGTCAGACATGTTAGACAAATGAACTTCCTTCTGATGTCTGCTTCAAAGGAGCCCTGTTTCAAAACAGCGCTTACACACCTTGGAGTCTGCTTCTACCAACCTTTGCTGCAAACAGTACCCAGGAGAAAAAAGAAAAGTAATTGCACTTCAGCGTGGTACGAAGCATCCAGGTTATTTCTGCTCCTCCCTGCCAGCCCAGCGGCAGAAGAGTATGAGAGCCCCAGCACCTTCTCTCTCACTGGAAAACCATCCTCAACGATGAGCCTTTCCAATTAAGCAAGTTTACACCAGTGACTCGGTGCAAAGAAGCCCTGCAGCACTAAGGAATCTGGCCCACCACATTTGTTTTAATGCTTTAAACAGATAAATTGAAGTGAAATGTGTCTTTTAGGATGTCACTGAATAGGCAAGCTGAGAAATAAATTGAGCTTCGCATATGCTTTTATAACACATAACAACTGTGACTGTCAACACAAGATCCTTTTCACTGTCAATTCACCAGGCATTCTGCGAGACCTTGGGGCCTGCAATTATTTCATTTCCTTTCTTGTAAATGCAATTTCCACTTAGTTTGGTGGAATAAAGGTAGACAAAAGGTGGTAGGAGTTGCTGTATTTTCTGATTAAGGTTATCTGTTCAAAATTGTAGAAATCCACAAACTACAAACACAGTATTTTTCAGGAACAACCTCACCTTTCTGTCAGGGTAGCAGTTCAAGAAAATGCAATGGCATTATTCATGTCAAATTAACTGTTGAACAAATCTTCATCTTTCTAATTAAATTAAAATGAAGATTACCTTTCTTCTAAGGATACTTAAATGAAATAAAAGGAGAAAATACATATGATTGGAAAAGGCATTCTGCTTTTAAAACTCGGTGTGAATTAAATAAAACTGTAGAGCACAAAAGGAAATCGGGCTCTTTATCCATTCAAAAATAAATGATAAAAGTACCTGCAGGAGAGTGAAAACAGAATCAGTTCATAAAAATAGATGCAAACTGAATTCCCAGCTCATTTGTCGTGATTTAGTCCTTTGAACCAAGCAATGGAGACTTGCTAGAATTGGTACTGGTGGTATTTTTTAACTCATAGAGCAGGAAATCAGAGGTTTAATTAGCCATGATTACAATATTCTGCCGATCTAATTTGTCTCATCTCTTTCCTTTTCTTGAAGTGACAAACTGACAAACAACCTGGCAAGGGAACTGAAGAAAGCGCATAGCCTAATTTCAAAAGGAGCTTGGTATTGTTGTGAAACAAACCAATCCTCCACGGGATCTGTCTGAAATAAATATTTCTGAAGCAGGTTTAACTCTTTGATGCTTAACTGGCACCTTGGGTCTTCAATCTGTTGTGACGAAAGATTCTTCTGCCCATCTGTGCAATTGCAGCACTAACTGTGGGGGTGTTTTTTTGAAGAATCTTAATCTTGAGATTTCAAGATAATTCATAATTTTTACCAAGAAACATTTAAAAGTAATAGTCAGGACTTGTTTTGGTCCAACAGAAACTGCCCTGCACACCTGCATACAGACCAATATGACTTACATGATTCTATTTTTTAAAATATTGTGCTAGAACTGCCTTTTTTTTTTTTTTTAAATCAAGAGTTAATTATATAACTATCATCCTTCATCTCTTCATGATATGGAAAAAACCCTCAACCTTGCTATTCCTCGAAAACTTTTAAGTTCTTTTTTTTGGCAGAGAAGATGAATTTTTTTTTTTTAAGAACGTTCACAGATTTTACAGGAAAAGGACTTTATTACAGAGAATTTGATTTCTACCTCCATGTAAGACTGCAAATTATTTGAGGAGTCAGTGGTAAACAGCTGCAGACTGTACATCTATCCTGTTAACCAAAATTGAGGTTAAATCACTTTCAAAATGCACCAGCTAAACAGATCTGGTACTAAAATATATCTAGAAATCCATATTCTACTTACTGTAATGTAGGCTTGGAGCCTGTGACAGCCTTAAGCTCGTTAGAGACAGGACCCGAGTCAGGTACTTTGGAACTTAATTCTGTCTCCAGGTCTTTCTTGTTCAACGCTGTTTGTGCGGCACTGGCTCCCGAACCTAGCACAGGCAGAGATTTTGATTCTGATGTGGCCAAGATTCCAGTGGGACCTAAAACCCAAAGAAAGTTTAATGCTTCTGTTATCCGGATTGACTGGTCTAGAAACAACACATAAGCACAGCAGAATTCAAGCTAACTGCAGAAATCAAAATGGAATTTTAACAAACAGCGTCCAGTGCATGGAGAGTATCAAAATATCATATTTGCAGCTTCTGCTCTCCCCACCAACATTAACCCTTTCTTGTACCACAAGCAGGGCTTGCTGTATCGACACAGTCATGCACTCAATCCCCTTGCCTTCTGGGATGGTAAGTCCTGCTGCCCACACAGCACTACCAAGTCACAACTTGCCAGTGCTCTCCCAGCCTGAAGTGCAGCTGGAGCAAGAGCCAGCCCAATGACAAAAAAGCTTGTTCTCATCTACTGAGTAGTCAGTGAACTGTCTATCTACAAAGTCCAAGCTAAAACCATACAGCGACATTAAGACCAGCCACATCTGCATCAACTATGGCATGGACTTACACTTGCAGAGACTGTGTTTCTAACCAGGCAGAACATCAACAGTTTCTTACAGATGATGATAGTAAAGCATACCCTAAAAACTGCAGACCCTTGCTCTGCAGAAGAGGTTAATTCAAAACATTAGTCCTAAACCCTCGTTTTTCTGGTTACCATTACTTTCAAGAGTATTTTCACAGTAGGCTCAGACTATTAACCCCAATAACAACGTCTGAGCTCCGGGCAGGATGGAGGAACCTGTGTACATATGGCTGTGTGCGCAGAAAATCCTGACAGAAGCATCTCTTGGAGAAAATGGGGATGAAAAGCGACAAGTGTGATGGGGAAGCGAGCCACTCTAGAAGTAAGCAGAGTTCTCCGTAATGGCTGAAATGGCAATGGTCTGGAAGAGAAAGTAAAGCTTCAAGAGTCACTTAATGCAGGGAGAGGAAGAGGACTACGAAGGAGTCCTGCCACTTACTGCCGCTGTCCTGGTCAGTGGTCACTTTCCGGCGTCGCAGAACTCGTTCCAGCTCTGTTTCACTGCTGTCTGTTTCAAGGGACTTCAAGCTTCGGGAACTAGTGGATTTGTTCAATGTTTCCTACAGCAAGAAATAGGCATGAAAAGCTCTCTGAGGACATGTTATGCCTTGCCAGACATCCCATATGCACAATGTGAGAACCTTTTAAACTGCAGAAAACCAACTGCAGTTCTAGACCAGTGTGCGAAGCTCTCCCTTTAGTACAACAGAGAGCATGTGGGGCTTGGCTCACCACTTCTCCCTTTACTTGGATTCCCCATGTAGGGATTAACCGTACTCACCTGCACATTAGAGGGTTGGTATCAGGCTTAAGAAAGATGCTCTGGATCACTAATGAACAAACTCCGATGTTTGCAGGGCATTGCCAACTTCCTCCATCTTAACATTTAAAGGATCTTAAAAAACTCATCCATCTCGAGAAATGGACAGAGTCTGAAGAGCTGTCTCTGAAGGATAGCCATGAGCAGGTTGAAAGCTTATGGGTAAGAATCAGAGACCAAGGCAACAAAGGGTACCTTGCGGCTGGTGTCTACTGCAGGCCGCCCGATCAAGGGGAGCCTACTGACGAAGCCTTCTTACTCCAGCTACAGGAGGCATCGCGCTCGCAGGCTCTCGGCCTGCTGGGGGACTTCAACCACCCCAACATCTGCTGCAAAAGTAGCACAGCACTGAGGATAACTTCTTAAGCCAGGTAATAGACAGCCCTACCAGAGGGGATGTGAAACTGGACCTGTTGGTCACCAACGCAAGTGACCTAATCGGTGATATCAAGATTGGAGGCAGCCTGGGCTGCAGTGATCGTGCACTGGTGGAGTTCACAGTCCTGAGGGATATGGGTCAGGCAAAAAGTAAAGTCAGGGCCCTGAATCTTAGGAAAGCAAACTTCCAGCTCTGCAGGGAGTTAGTCAATAGGAACCCCTGGGAAACTGCCCTCAGGGACAAGGGAGCAGAACAGAGCTGGCAGAC
>VYZW01057075.1:14378-48058 GCA_013401315.1 Balaeniceps rex | reverse complement strand
AGAGCTTCTCTATCCTGTTGTTCATGCAGAATAAGTAGTAATGAAGGCACACCTTATACTGGAGTAAAACCTCTGGTAAAATCTCTCATCCGATAATTTTATATCTGTTGCACAACAGTTTTCTGTGATCATCTTATATTACACGGCAGTACTGTGTTCCTGGCTGTCCAGCCAGGTCTTGCTTCTTAGGCTTCCTTTGTCTGTTTTTTCATAATGTTTAGACTGTAAATTGCTCTAAAGACATGATTCTTCCCACAATACTACATTTCTTTGGAAAGTGAGAAATAGATGTAAGCACTTAAAGCTGGCTGCTAGAAGAGATAAAATGGTAAGTTTCATACACTCCTTTTGTTATTGTATTGCTTTCACTGAAAGTTCTCAGTTCAGTTTTAAAATGATGTCCATCCCCTTAATGCCAGCAAAGGAAACACAGAAAAATAATAGGCAGTGGTTTCTTTTTTTTTTCTCTTGAAATTATAATTATCTCCTCTGATTACCTTGGGAACAACCCAGGGCAGAGACTGAAGTTCCCCATTGGCCAGGAGACTTAGTATCCCTGACCAAGTCTGTACAATGCAATGGGGCTTTAAGCAGAGATACCAAGTTAGGTGCCAGTGACACCGAGATGGAGTTAATTAGTTCTGCCGACAGCTAGAATTTCTGAATGGTGGAGCATTGTCTGGGCTTAGGGATTTATCCAGTAGGTTTCTGCTCTGCACTCTGTTGTGTAACACAGATGTGCCTTCCAACAAGAAATGAGCTCAGCTCATGCCACAAAATCCAGATCCACCTATGTTTGATGGTAGGTTTTCACTAAGTTCATTTTGAGATGATGTTGTGAACCCAGACGCATTTAATTTCAGGCCATCTTCTAAAATCTTCGTGGAAGAAAAATTTGCAGCCACTTCACGGAACCCAAATATTCTTGTTATAATGGTCACAGGTATAATATCCTTAATTTCATGCTAGTTTTCCCTGAGTTTTAAAAACTAATCATTGATCTCTCAAATGCAAATTTATATGGATTTGCCATAAATGGCTTAAACATGGTGCGAATAAACATGAATTTAAGTTAATTTTCAGGAAAGGCCTTTCTCTTTATTAGAGCTGTCTAACTACATCAAAATGTTACAGGTGCTTATTTTAGTAAGACAAATAATTCTGCCATCTTTACATTCTATCTGTGGATACTTTGACAGATATGCAAGCAAGAAGATTTTAGAGTAGAAGCAGCTTTGCAATAATAAATTTTAAACCAGTTTTAGGGAATAGTATGTACAAGAAAATTTTCTGGAAGTTACGTTTTTTTAATCATGGACTATGAATAATAATGTCATCTATGTCTTCAGTCAAAAACTCTGATTTTACAAAAAATATTGAGTATACTCAAAAAACCGCTGTGTACAATCTGCAATACACAGATAATTTGGGAAGTAACTTCAGATAAATTCAAGAAAATCATAAACATGCTTAAACAGTAAACAAGGCTGAAATGATTAGTCAGTTATTTCCACAGAAGTCAAACCTTTATGGTTCAAGTAGATACTGTTAAGCAGAACTGTTACCTATGAAAAAGAGTTTTGCTATTACTTTTCTTGGCTGATTTGAGAATAAGTTGGATTGTATTATCATACATACTCGTGACATGATGTGGGACTATCATGACTTCACCATCTAATTGCTAGCAGATGATACTAACTAGTCATTAATTCTTTTCTTTGAGTTTTACAGCTCTCTCAAAAAGTGAAGAAAAAAAATCAAGTCTAGTTTTTTAAATCTGTATTTTCTTGTTATTTCTCTTGAGCTGTAACAGGTAGAATGCTCTGGCTTGCTGAATGCAATGCCTTTCTGGCAGCAGAAAATGGAAAATCAGGGAGGGGGTTCCGTGTTTGCAGTCATCTGTCATATTTGTAAGCCTTTCAAAAGACATTAGCAAAAACCAGGACTTGCCAATATGATATTAAACTTGTTAATATAATATATTGCACTGTAACAAGAATCTTTGAATAATGTTAGTTGTCATAGGAACATCTATCCACATTCAAATAAATGATGAAGTGCAATCCCTGGCAACAAAATGCTCACATAAAAAAAAAAAAAAGTATTGAGAAGCTATTGCTGGTAGTCCTTATTCATTCTTTATGGAATGTATATGTGTAATTTGTTTCTAATCTTGCACAGTAACTTTTTTTACAGCTTTATTTATAGTGGTCAATTTTGCCAAAAAAGATAATTGCTGGAGCACATGTCTATATGGTATACCTACTTTTCAATTGATTGTTACCATATAAATTAAAAAATGTGAGGAGACTGTGGTGGCATAACAACTGGCTATAAAAATATGATCAATACAGGTAGACAAATAAATAAATAAACACACCTTAACTGGCTTATTTTCAAAGCGTTCAAATGCAGTTTGAATGAAGTTGAAAATTTAGTTCACCCACATTTCAACCAGGAGTAAAATTTCAATGTGAAAAGTATTTGCAGTCTTCCTGTTATTCATGCTGGTCAAGTAAAAGAAAGAGATTAGACAGGAATCGTGAGCTACAGAAATGGTAAATTGGTAGTTTGTTTTGAGCTGTAACACCTATTACAGAAACCTGTGTCCACTGCCCACTTAACTTTACTAGTCACCATCAGCAATTGGTTAGCTCTTAGTAAATTGCTGTTTCTTGAAATTGTTTGGCAGTTTTTCATACCCCAAGGGGTTTTTTTGTCCATATCAGACTATTGCACAGCATTGATAAGTGGGCAGGTATCCATGTGATTCACTAATTCCTGAGTTTTAGGCAGTCAGCTTGCTTTTGTAGCCTTCACCAAATAACTTAATGTCTTCATTATTTTTCCTGGTATAATTCCCTCATGAGACACTGTGGTAGTAGATTAATATTCAAAGATGAAATGTGCTAAGTATTCTAACTGTAAACCAAATAATGATTGGGGTATGGAGTAGTAAGTAAACGGTGTGCAAATCAGAGGTTTAAAAACAAATCCTTTTTTCACATTTCAAACAATTTGCAAATTCATTGTGCATACTTTGTTGTTCATCATTACCGCTGATAGATTTTTTTTTTAATTTTTTTTTTCTGCACAGGCATCTTGGCTTTGAGACTAAAGTTATTCCAGGCTCTAAATGCTCTTCTTTACATTAACGTCTTTGTTTCCCTCCTGGGTCCTCATACCCACGTACTAAAAGATAGCAATACATGACCACAGGGCATGCATACATTCAAGTTCAGTTTCTAAACTGTTTTATGCATCATAGTAACTATAATATTACAGTTACTGTGTTGATTATGTAGCTGGTGAATAATAGCTGCTAAGACCTCTTCATGCCTTAGGAAGGCAGGCAGTACTGTGTGCGTTTATCTTCGATTTAATTAGAAACTGACAGATCCATTTTTTTCAGTCAAGAAAAGGAAAGGAGATGGGGTGGGTATAGAGGGTAAATCTCTTAATACCATAACTGAAGCTGCACTCCAAACAATCTGAATGGCTTCTGTCCCTTTTTAGTGGACATGACGGGACATGAAATGTATGTCACAAGGATGTGCATTTTAAATGTACATTGCACATTAGCAAAGGGTATATATTTGCCAGTGCTCCCAGTTTGGCCCCTCCTGCTGCTGTGCATTACTTTCTCACAGAGGCAGTAGTACCAGATTTTGCTCTTGGCTGCTGATAACACCCTTTATGTGTTCAGCCCAACGTGGACAGCCAATGCTTCCCCTGTAATAGTGGAAATATTAATAGTGGGTTTATGTTCCAGGACAGCACCTTTTTAGCTGAACGGCCTTCAGCAGATGAATCAACTGTCAGCAATACCTTGCCCTTTGATTTCACCAAACCAGATTCCACTTCAGATAGTGAACAGCCCAATGACAATGAAATCCAGCCAAGACCAGAAAATCTGGACTCTGAGGCCAGTTTGGCACCTGAAGCTCCGCTCTCCTCAGAGGCTGACGTCACTTCTTTGCCTGACGGGCTGAATTTAGAGGATGGGAATCTGACTCCTCATTTGGTCACTGCACCAGTGTTAGGGCGTGATTCCGAGGACTCTCTGGAATGGCTTTCAGCCCCCAGTTCTTTAGATGGTAAGTCAATGCCATTGACTGAAGCTTAAATTTGGATGCCAGTGCTTCCTGATACTCACCAAAGGTATAGTTCACCAGAATGACTTTTCAGAAAGGTCTAAAAAATTGGTTATCTTTTTCTGATAGTTTCTACCTTTCCTGTGTGCATGTATCCAAGAACAATATGCTAAGATAAAATGTTTGTAACAGCTAAAAATGCCTGTTTATCCCTTCAGGAAATGGTATGCACATGATACTTGTTTAATTGCACAGAAGTATTTTCGTATAGGGCATGTTTAGGTGATGCCATGCAGAGATAACTGATCTCTGAAGCAGACTGACTAGCCTGAAGACATGCCACACAGTTACTGCTTTATTGCTTACTCTGAAGTCTTGCCTTGGCCCATAGAATATCTGAATGAAAAGTGTAGAGGTCAACAGGGGTCCTTCTGACTTTGGCATACAAAGGTCAGGATATATCATGGGAAACATGCTGAACACAGATCTACAGACAATAAAATGAATGGAATTTGACACTTTTTATCATAAGAAACAACTCCTACAGTGTTCTCCCGGAGAAACTGTCTACTCATGGCTTGGACAGGCATACTCTTCGCTGGGTAACAAACTGGCTGGTTGGCCGAGCACAAAGACTTGTGGTGAATGGAGTTAAGTCCAGTTGGCACCAGTCACAGGTGGTGTTCCCCACGGCTCAGTACTGCGGCCAGTTCTGTTTAGTAACTATCAATAATCTGGATGAGGGGATTGAGTGCACGCTCAATAAGTTTGCAGCTGACACCAAGTTGGGAGGGAGTGTCGATCTGCTTGAGGGTAGGAAGGCTCTACAGAGGGATCTGGACAGGCTGGATTGATGGGCTGAGGCCAGTTGTATGAGGTTCAACAAGGCCAAGTGCTGGGTTCTGCACTTGGGTCACAACAACCCCATGCAATGCTACAGGCTTGGGGAAGAGTGGCTGGAAATCTGTCCGGTGGAAAAGGACCTGGGGGTGTTGGTCAACAGGCGGCTGAATGTGAGCCAGCAGTGTGCCCAGGTGGCCAAGAAGGCCAACAGCATCCTGGCTTCTATCAGAAATAGTGTGAGGAGCAGGACCAGGGAAGTCATCCTTCCCCTGTACTCGGCACTGGTGAGGCCGCACCTCGAATACTGTGTTCAGTTTTGGGCCCCTCACTACAAGAAAGACATTGAGGTGCTGGAGCATGTCCAGAGAAGGGCAACAAAGCTGGTGAAGGGTCTAGAGCACAAGTCTTCTGAGGAGCAGCTGAGGGATCTGGGGTTGTTTAGTCTGGAGAAGAGGAGGCTGAGGGGAGACCTTATTGCTCTCTACAACTACCTGAAAGGAGGTGGTAGGAAGGTGGGTGTTGGTCTCTTCTCCCACATAGCAAGTGATAGGACGAGAGGTAATGGCCTCAAGTTGTGCCAGGGGAGGTTTAGATTAGATATTAGGAAAAACTTCTTCACGCAGAGGGTTGTCAAGTATTGGAACAGGCTGCCCAGGGAAGTGGAGAAGTCACCATCCATGGAGATATTTAAAAGACATGTAGATGTGGTGCTTAGGGACATGGTTTAGTGGTGGATTTGGCAGTGTTAGGTTTACAGTTGGACTTGATGATCTTAAAAGTCTTTTCCAACCTAAATGATTCAACGATTCTAATTGGAAATTTATTTTTATTTTTATTTTTTAATTTTGAAGATACTGGACTATCTGAAGACCTTCTTTTGCCTTCAAGTCCTCCTCCTCACCTCGTGCCTGAAGAACCTCCATCTACAGATGATTATGCAGTTCCTCTGCTTTCTGCACCAACAGTGGCCTCTTCATCAGTCACAGAGACTGACATTAAAGAAACAGTATCTGCTGAGAAGGAAGAAGTAACTCAGGGTAGTCTTGCAGACAGTAACAATGCAGACTCTGCATTGCATGAGTCTGTGGAAGAAATTAGTTTTCCCTTAGAAGTACACCCTGTGGAAGATGAAACTGATATATATCTTGGAGATAGAGTTATATATGATGATGGGTCTGGTTCTGCTTTTGATGGTTCAGGAAAAGAAATGGAATCGAGTATTTGGCCTTGGGAAGAAGCAACACTGGAACCAGTTTTCTACCCTGGTCCCGATAGCTGGCTTGAAGATGACAATGAGTCTTTGTTAATCAGTACTGGGGATATTCCAGAAGGCATGATCTTAGACTATATTCTTAACTCTGGGAATAAATTAGATGGTGATCCTTCCAAAGATGAGAATGAAGGTATGGCCAATACAAAAGAAGATTTCCTCGACGAGTCTGAAATATTTGTCTTTCCAGAGACTATGACTCAGCAGGTACCTCTGTTACAGACAGACGAGCCATCATCTGTGGAAGCACCTACACAGACAGAAACATTGGGCGTGTATGATTCTTCTTTTGTTAAACCATCCTTGGTTTTGGAGCCTTCAGTGGACCATTCCTTTGTAGACATGCCAACTGGAGAGGCCCCTGTCTCACCGCACAATACAGGTCTGTCTGTGGAAGATAGTCTCCTTGCATCTACAGGGACTGTCAGTATGGAGCAACCTGAAGAGTCCAGTGTAGGTCAGAACACCATTTCTGAAGCAGTTGAACACCAAAATGAAGACAGGACATTCACGGTGGGGCAGTCAGATGTAACTGAAGCTGCTACAATAGGCCATTTGGACACAAGCTCTACAGAAACTATTCTGACTGCAAATCCTTCCACAGTAAACCCTGATGCTTCCACAGTAAACCCTGATGCTTCCACAGAAGAGCAGCAAACCCTAGATTCATCATTGGCAGGCCAAGACACTACTGGATCAGCAGTGAAGAAACCAGCTGATGTTTGGCCTACTGACAGAGCACTGGAAAACTTGTTAGATCCGACAGTGCAATCAGCAACGCCGACTGCCACTCAAGTTACAACTGCAGTTCCTTCTGTAATAGATCAGACCACTGTTCTAGAGGGCTTCACTGGACAGGGCGGTACCGACCATGACACGCATGTTTCCATGAGCTTCAGCACTGTTATGAACTCTTATGTAACGATGGGTGTAACAACGAGCGCTGTCAAGCTTCCGTCCCATCTCCCTCCTGTGGGATCCACGGCGTCATCATCTGCAGCTACCTCAACAAAGCTGGGAGATGAAACAACTAGGGTCCCGGATGTTTCAGTGGACCTGGATCATGTGAGCACTGTCCACTTTTCTCCTGAGCTGACTGCGGAAGGAAGGAGCATGACTGAAAGTCACGTGGAGCTAACAACTCGTGTCCAGTCCACAGAGATGGCCAGTGTGGCTTGGGCCACACATGAAAATCGCAATAGCACTCCTGTCTCGTCACGAGCTCTGGTCGTGTTTTTCAGTCTTCGGGTTACCAACATGATGTTTTCAGAGGACCTGTTTAATAAAAATTCCCCTGAATACAAAGCATTGGAGCAGCGATTCTTGGAACTAGTAAGAATCACTTCTATGCTAAATGTCCATTACCAGGTAGACAAAAATTGTTGGTAAATAATAGTTTGTCGGCTCTCTTTTGCAGAGAACAACTCAAGGCTGGTGTTTATAGATATTATTTGTGTCCCTCCATGGGAAAAATCCATCTGGAAACGGGGGGTGGGGTGGGGTGTGTTGTTTGTCTTTTGTTGTCAGTAGTCTCTCTAAAGCATAATTT
Source organism: Balaeniceps rex (assembly GCA_013401315.1). NCBI lineage: Eukaryota > Metazoa > Chordata > Aves > Pelecaniformes > Balaenicipitidae > Balaeniceps > Balaeniceps rex. Next base: position 40,302 of record VYZW01057075.1, on the reverse strand, counting down.
TTTAGCGCTATGGAACAGATGCTCTGCTGATGTTAACAGATGTAGCGGTGTAGCTGAAGTCACTATGACACTCCCCTTACTTGCTTCCAGAGTGCTCTGTATTTAGTCTATAGGGAGAGAGAAGTAAATAAATAGGGGCTGTGGGGAGGTAACTTTTCTGCAACACTTTCAACCCATCCTAAGTAACAGGTAGTTCAGGAAACTCAGCAAAGCCTCACAGGAGTTATGCAGCAACAATTGTCTAAATTTTAACCGGGAAATTCCCTTCTCCTGACTGAAGTGAACATTTTGTTGTGGGAGATGAAGGGAGCAAAGGAGAGAGAGAGAAGGAGGACATGCTTGAAGGAAATACCCTGTGAAACGACCAGTATATGCCCGGTGCTTAGATCAAGGGAGAGTACCATGTATGTCCCTAGAACGGTATTTCTGAATGGTAGATTTTTGCAAACTGTCTGCAAATTGGTATATGCTTAAGAACTGTCTGAAGTACTTGGGCTCCTGGCAGGCTGCCATTGGGTAAAGTTTTAATGCCCTTGCTGTGGGATTTGGATAAAATAATTCAGACTCCCGCTGTTTGATGCAATAACAGTGCAACTGGCTTGAGTAGAGATTCAAAGACTCAGCTTTTCTGTCACGTCCCCTGTGTTGCAGCTGGTGCCCTACCTTCAGTCAAATCTGACGGGCTTCCAGAATCTGGAAATCCTGAACTTCAGAAATGGCAGCATCGTGGTGAACAGTCGAATGAAATTTGCCAAACCTGTGCCTCGGAACGTCACCAACGCTGTGTACATGATCCTGGAAGACTTTTGCAACACCGCGTATCACACCATGAACCTGGCCATTGATAAATACTCTCTGGATGTGGAATCGGGTAAGGATGGCAGGGAAATGCAGTTTGGAGCAAGGGATTTAGAGCAACTTCTGCTTTAAGAACTTATTAAGGATCCCAGCAGGTCAGAGACTGCCCATTGCTTTTCACAGGCTGGGCTTTAGAAAGACAGTCTTTCACAGAGTTCAAACAAACAAACAAACAAATAAAAATCTGTTAAGGGACTAAAGAGATGAAAAGCAAAGTGGGACTCAGACTGAGCAAACTGTACAGGACCCATATAGAAATATGGGGACAAAATTGGCTTGTGTAATACTCTATATAGTACCACTGCACATTCACTGGGGAGTGATGGGGAAGGCTGCTCAGAGAGAACAGTGGTGCATGGGATCACTCCCACAGGTGGCAGCCAGTTTAGCTGCCAGATAGGCATCCGCACAGGTAACAGCTGCTGCCTCACTCGTGGGGTAAGGTCTCGGTTGCACTAAAAAGTTACAGGCCCTCTTAGTTCACTCCTCTGACACAGGGAGAAAGTTTTTTCCCTGTCCAAGTTAGCCAGCAGTTTACCATACAAGCAACTCAGAAATATTTCCTGGTTTAAGGTTAGAGAAAAATAACAGTGCTGACCTGTTGGCAAACGGTAGCTGTTCTTCCGAGGTAGCTTTCTTATGAAGATGGTCTAATTAGCATGACAAATCTTCTGATATTGATCATTTAACTGTGTGCCAGCCCTCTTAAGCTTGATAAAGTGAGACATCTCAAATGCTACAAGCTTGCGTTCCTTGCAGACAAAGGCAAACCACCTCACAGTAGGTGCTGGGTGCCCGAAGTCCCCTTGCCCTTCCCAGCTTAGATTTTCTATAACAAGAAATACTGGAAATCAGCTGTGTTTTAGTCATTTGCAAAATGTAGTTCCAGCAGACAGAGAACATCTGAGGTACTGCACGTTTCAGTAAGGAGAAGAACATTTTATACTTGCTTTTTCGATTGGCTTGTTGGGTGGTCTTAGCCATGCCATTGACATGCACTGTGCAGACAGAGATGAACAACACTTCCTAGTGCTTGTTGACTGTAGCAGAACCTTTTGTTACTCAGGAAAGACGCATGTGGATTTTTGCTGTTTATTTTAACTAAAGCATCATTAGAGAAAATGGCAGCAGACAGCCAGCGCTTTGCCTCAGTTAAGGTTCTCCTCCATCATTAATATTTTCTGCTTTGTGTATTCTCAGGTGAGCAAGCGGATCCCTGCAAGTTCCAGGCCTGCAATGAGTTCTCCGAATGCTTAGTAAACCGCTGGAGTGGGGAAGCTGAGTGCGTCTGCAATCCTGGCTACCTAAGCATCGATGGGCTGCCATGCAATAGCATTTGTGATCTGCAACCAAACTTTTGCCTGAATGACGGGAAGTGCGACATAAGCCCTGGGCAAGGGGCCATCTGCAGGTAGGTCATCCTGCTGTTTGAAGTATGCGCTTCCTGTATGAAAACCCCTTATTGTGTCCTCTACTGTAGCATTCGACAAGATTTGTGCAAAATTCTGTAAGACAACGTGTAACAAGTGAGACAATAATGATTATCATTCACATTATGCTGCTGAGTAGAGGTCCCAATATAAATGTTAGTTTTCCTGTGTAAATATCGGAAATGAGACGGCAACAAATTAATAGAACAGAAACATCAGGAAATAAAACTAACTAGGAAAAATGGCAGTAATGGAACATACTCAGTTGTTCAAATCACATTCATTGACCTTTGGGGACAATTTTTATCTCCAGAGGTTTTCTCAAGTAACAAAGTGTTAGATAATGTCATAAAACATATGAGAGTTAGTTCCATCACAAAAATTTGTATCTGAAAGGCATATTCATACAGCATAAATATATTAAAAATAGTGCTCTTGGTTAAGAAAAAGTCATAAAAGTAAATCATTGGCCATTTGGGAAAAATCATGGGTGGTTCATAAAAAGATCAAGGCACAGGCCCCCTGGTTCAAATTTTTGCTTTTAAAAAGATACAGATGCATTTGAACAAGATCTCTGTATTTTACAAGTAATTGAAAAGGCTTACTACAAGATATAGACAAACAGATGCTCCCTCTGATATTGCACTTAATTTTTTCCTTTTCAAGCAATGTAACAGTCTATTTTTAAAAACAAAATATACCTATCAACAAAAGGTAGGAGACTTACTGCAAAAAGAATATTACTACTAATAGTTATTATTTATGTTACTTCAGGTAATTTTTTTTTTAAAGTAACTTACCTAGAATGTCTCCAAAGTCAGTCTTAAGAGTCCTAGCAGTTAACGGGAGAAATAAAAATGTTTTTAAAGCTACAAAAATGGATACTACCACAGATGTACTATAAATTTTATCGTATTTGTATAATAGTGTTAATTAGAAACAGGTAAGTATCTGAACTCAAGAATGCTCTGGCCAGCATTTATTAAGAACTTTTTGAAAAATTTAAAGTATTGCTTACTACTTTCAGAAACTGTTTCAGATATTTGTGTTAGAAGACTTAATTTACTGATGTTGCTTATTAATAAGGTTCATTGCTGTGAGTGGTCCTAATACCTTACAATTCCTTGAGGTTTTATAGCAAGAACTCCCAAACACAAATAATGCAAATATATTATTTTTACTCGTATATTTACAGTCAGTATTAATATTAAAGTTCTCATGTTCAAAACCACAGCAAGGCATAAATAATGAATGCTGTTTAGGGCAACTGTTCCAAAGAGACACTCTTGGACACACACTTCTTTCTAGTCATTTACTTTATGTATTTATCTAACTAACCATTGTGGAGTTCATTACACTATAAACATTCTGCTCGTTTAACACGCATTCATTTATATTTACATTACAATATGAATAAGACAACTGCTTTCTACCTTTACAGTGTTTGATGTCACACGCAAGGCTCAATCAAGGCATAACTTTTTACTTAGTCTAAACACCTTCCAGTTTTAACACAACACAGGATACTCTAAATTGCAAAAACCACAGGCTTTTTCCATCACAAATGCATTATCCTTTTATTATTTTACCTATTTTCACTCAATTCAGTAATTGGGGCTGTTCAGCCTGGAGAAGAGAAGGCTCCAGGGAGACCTTACTGTGGCCTTTCAGTACGTAAAGGGGGCTTATAAGAAAGATGGGGACAAACTTTTTAGCAGGGCCTATTGCGATAGGACAAGGGGTAATGGTTTTAAACTAAAGGAGGGTGGATTTAGGCTAGATATAAGGAAGAAATTTTTTACAATGAGGGTGGTGAAACACTGGAACAGGTAGCCCAGAGAGGTAGTGGAGGCCCCATCCCTGGAAACATTCAAGGTCAGGCTGGACGGGGCTCTGAGCAAGCTGATCTAGTTGAAGATGTTCCTGCTCGCTGCAGGGGGGTTGGACTAGATGACCTCTAAAGGTCCCTTCCAACCCAAAGCATTCTATGATTCTATACCAAAAAGGCTGTTCACAATAATAATAAAAATAAAAGAAAGTTGGTGCTTGAACATGCAAAGGTATTTATTGAGGTGACTTAACCGAGGGCACAACATAACAGGAAATTAAATCCATTTACATTAACCAAAGCTTTTGCTGGTGTTTAATTTCCCTGTTTTTCTTTGCTGCAGGTGTCGTGTGGGAGAGAACTGGTGGTACAGAGGGGAGCACTGTGAAGAATACGTGTCTGAGCCACTGGTTGTGGGTATTGCAATTGCTTCTGTGGCAGGATTCCTTCTTGTGGCGTCTGCTGTCATCTTCTTCTTGGCCAGGACCCTTCGAGACCAGTACACAAAGAGTGACACCGAGGACTCACAGGGGTAAGTGACACCACCTTATATTTTAAAACACATCTGCTACGATAAGGATAGTTCTGTCGTAAATCTCATATCGCACAGTTGACAAGCAACAGGATGTACAGGCGCCTCCAAATGCCAGGCTTCCTTCATCTACCTGCTGCCCTTCCAGGCTGCAGAGAATCTCACAGCTTGTTTATTGCTCCCCCAGGCAGGGTGACAGCCTCTCGTCCATTGAGAATGCAGTTAAATACAACCCCATGTATGAAAGCGATACGACTGGCTACAGCCATTATTACCGGAGATACCCTCAGCTAACGTCCTACAGTTCTACCAGTGCAGAGGCATCCACAGACTACAGCAGTGAAGAGATCAGGCACATTTATGAAAACAGTGAGCTTACTAAGGAGGTAAATGGCCTTGTTTTCATAGTGGCATGGAAAAGATCATGTAAACAGTAAGCTTATTCCACACTTGTAGCCTGAGAGGTGAGCCCGATCTTTCCCCAGTGTCTATGCTCTAGAGAAACAAGTTGCAACTATGGCTGCTGCAACTATTTAAGAGAAGAGAGAGGATTTCTTTCCCTGCTTGCTGTTAGGTACAGAGAAAGGAATGGGTGTGTTCTGACCTGTAATGCGTTTCACATGATAAAGGAGCTGACTGCTTAAGTAACTTCACGGGAGCTGGGGAGGTTTGCAGTTGTATTGCTCGACACAGCCTTTAGCTTTTAATACCAACTTATGTAAAAACAGTTATACAGTGAAAACCTGGCACATCCAGGCCTTTTTACTTTTTTTTTTTTTTTTTGAAGTTTAGGTCTTTCTATAACCTGCAAGTTAGATCACAACCTTCTGCTTTCTTCCTGTATACACAGTGTCCAGGGTTTACTCCAGAAGGCTAAAGGGAAGGGATTTACCTCCAGGGACTAACCACAGATCCTTAAGCAACTGTGAGAGGTGTGAATCCAGCCTGTAGCTGGGCTTGCAGGCAAAGTATCTATGAGAGACAACTGGTTTTGTTAAAGCCTGTTGAAATGCTGCACTCCGTCCAAACCCTGGTTTTGATTTAAAAGCAAAGTATTACTGGATTCCAATGAAGTGCTTCACTTCAAAAAAAAAAAATAGCGTAAAGAAGAATTTTAGTATTGGATTGCCCAATTTCAAGCTCTACTCCTTCAAATAGCAAAGCATTGGAGTTTTATTTTCCAAAAACCAGAAATCAGTTATTTCAGTAGTATTCTAATTTCTATTATGTACTTAGAATTGTGTTTCTTGTATTCTAGGAAATTCAGGACAGAATTCGAATTATAGAGCTCTACGCTAAAGACCGTCAGTTTGCAGAGTTTGTTAGGCAGCATCAAATGTGAGTGAAATGTCTTGTCTGGATAACTCCTTTGAAGTTTTCTCATGTGGCCTTTACTACATTACTGTCTTTTTCATACAAAGGGTCTAGAAATGCTGGGACACTAGAGGTTAAGATTTCAACATTATTTCTGAAGAGATTCAACCCTTTTAAAGTACTTAAAATAATCAGTGTCAAAAGTAGCTAGCTCTAGAAGGTATGTTAAAAGCAGTGAAGAGGAATCCCAAAGTTAACGGGTGTCAGAGTAGCCCTGACATCAATTTTAAGTCCTTGAAAGCACAGACAGAACCTTCTTAACTCTTGTAGTGTAGTTACTATTGCCTAGTGTTCTATTTAAAATAGAAATTTTAAAAGCATGTTGGTTTATCTTGAGTTCTCAAGACTTGGCAGCTAACCAAAACCCAACAGATCACTAGTACAACCCTCTCTGGTATGGTGGGTGCCTACCATAATAGAAAGCTTACCACTCCAAACAATTAACCAAGCTGAGCTGCGTGCTTTGATGAAAGCTAACCACAAAAAAGGCCATCGAGGAATTAATTAGCATACACGCTCTTATGAACTGTACTCTCACTGTAGCAGGCAGCAAATTACAGCTAGCTGGGTTAGTTTGAAAGATACTGTAGTACAATTCCTTGGGATCCTATTAAAAATAGCTACAGTAGCAAAAATCTTGTGTTCCAAGATCATCAACCGTACTTTTTTTTAATTGAAAATAACAGCAGTTCACATTTTTCCATGTCAGTTGTTCATTTTTTTCATCTTGAAAAGGATCAGTGTCTAAATTTTCCACAGCTGGAAAGCAGTAAGGGCTGCCTTGAATCCAATGTTTGAAAGAGACTAACTTAATCATTGCTTCTCTGTTTTTCATTTCAGGAAGCTGCTTTAAGAAAAAAAGAAATCAGTAGAATGCATGTGGGAGATAAAGACTACCTTGTTGCCATAGCAATGGGCTCAGATGTAACTGCAAAGTTACTTACAGTCTTAACATTGCATGGATGGATCCAGATGTTTTCTAAATGAATGGCTAAAACGTACAGACATCTGTTTATCTCAATTACTTCTGGCTTTTCTGTGTAAAGTGACATTTTTAAGAGGTGATCAGAAGTGGCAGAGGTTATGAAAGTTCATTTTTCTTTAACTCTGAAACGGACAGTGAAAGTTTGTATACCAAGGCAAAAAATCTCCTCAGGTAAGAGAAGATACATGCACAACCAAAACAAAATGCACATTTAAAATCCCTGTCCAGCATTTATACCCTCACTGGAGGCTACTGTAGCGATTCCACAGGTATAAAGCACTAGTGGAAAGACATATTTGGTTTGCACGTGAATGATTTGTAGGGGAGAGCTATTGTGCTAGAATTACGTTACCGTTATTTTAAAGCATTCCCATTATAAACACAAACATGACCTCACTGGAAAAATTGTTCTTTTGTACAGATGCCTGGTGTACATTTTGTCACCTGGCATTAGCAAAACAGAACGTAGTACTGAGCCTGCGGGCCTCCTAGAGGCTGTCCCCAACCAGAGGCATCACCACTGCCTGTCAGTGACCCTGCGGGGCGCCTCAGCAAGGCCGGGCAGTACTCCTACAGACCAGTACAGTGTTTTTAAAGCCAACGTGGTTGGCTCTCCAGCTGGTCCTGGTAGACACACAAGCTGGGGCACAGAAGGGCTTCTATCATACAAATGTTCTGTGAAGCTTAAGTGACTAACATTGGCTTTTTTTTGTATGTAGACAAGTTGTTTGATATTTTATAAGTTCATACGCATTATTTATTTGTTGTGTATTTCCCTACCAGTTTACTTTCATAATGGATTTAATTCTTGAAGTAGAAAGGTGAATAGTTTAATGATGAAATACTACAGTGGCATTTGTGCCCATCCTTTTTAAAAATATATTTAGTCTTTACTCAACGTCGAATTCAGCCAACTAATATTTGAATTTTCTTTACTGAACTGGGCAATAGCCTGCCATGAGCTCTGTTTCAAAATCAGGCTGTGGTACTTCAGTGCAGGCGTTATTTGGTAGATGGCAGCACTTTCCTATGAGGAAGGGAAAAAATGAGATTATTCTTGGTTTAGTGGAAGTCAGTGTAGGGTTCCTTAAACAGAAGACATCAGCCTGAAGCATTTTAAAAGAGCTGAATTGAGATGGGGACCTCCAAGGTACAGAAACGGAGTTTTATCTTGAAGTTATGAAGTGAGTTCTGACTACATGTTGAGGTGCGTTGGGGCTCTGTTCAGACACCTGGTGTCTCTCGTTTAAGGCATTAACACGGCTGTCAGGGTTAGGGCACTAATAGTCTCACAGTAGCTTCTGCTAGCAAACAAGGCCAAGTTATTTGTTATTTCTACAAAGTCTACAGTTCTTGGCCCACATGTGCCAACAGCCACCTGATACTTTTTAGAGTTAGGAGATAGTGAGAATTACTTACTTGTCTATAGGCAGCTTAGCTAAACAAGTGAGTATTTCAATACAGTTCTTCTACGTGTTCTGGAGAACCTCACTGCATCGCTTGCGTAGTATCTTTTTGCCTTGAGTGGCAGGGAATGGGTGTCAGAGCCACACATCTGTCAAAGAAGTGCTTGCATAAACCACTGTAAGCCCAAATAACGCAAGACAGCAGGAAGTAATATGGTGCTGCTGAACATTGTTGTGACCAGATGTTATGAGACAGAGGCCCCATTCTGCTGGGTGACCCAAGAGCTCTCAGAGCAGCTGGTGCAGAGTCTCTGAGGCAGAGCCCACTCCCTCCTGCCCCTGCAGCCGCACGGCTGAGCCATTCAGTAACACCGTGTAATCACGGTACCCGTACGATGTAGAGAAGTACTGGGCTCAGGGTAGGCATCAGCTTGTGACTTGTTTCTGTGCAGCTGGGCTGCCAGCCCTGAGAGACAGCTTCAGTGCTGCTCCCGCTAAGCGCAGCAGTGGATGGTGGCTGGGATCAGGCGTGTTTTAAAGGTATTCTAGTGTTTGCTGCACACAAGCTGAGGAGAGTCTTGGTTACACTGAGTATGAGGTATTCCAGTATATATACAGTGAATCTTTTCTTTGTGTGTGTGTGTATACATATGAACATAATGGTATCTTATTTTCACTACAATAAAAAATTATTTCCAAAATATTATTTCTATAAATTAATGTAGAGACTATGAGTTTGATATGAAGAGAGAAGGTATCTTAGCCATGACGAATTGTGCACGTAGGATCAGAAAGTTTGTTAGTTTTTTATTTTTAAACAGAGTTGGTTAAGCTGTTGAACTCCTTTGCTAACAGAAGTGCCAAGTGTAGTTCATTATCACTTCCAAGGTTATATTCTGAAAATTCATGCTGGAAAGCACATATTTGAGTGCTTTGCTTTCAGTTAAGCTCTTCGCCCATTTTGAAGATGTTTCCGCTCTAATCAAAGAGCCAAAACATGTTGTTACTTAGGTGATCTTGAAGTTTTAAAAACAAAAACAAACACCCCCCCCTTTCAAACTTCTTCATCTAAACTGTTTAATGACGCATCTTACAGCACGCCAAGAAGGACTTAATGAATGTACTTTCTTTGATACTTTCCCAATCCAAGACAGAGACAAGAACTCTAAATATCTTAACGACAACAAAAAAAAACCCCAACCAGCTCTGTGTACAAATCTACCAGTACTTGTTATCAGTTAATGTGTAGTTTTTCACTTGCTGGAAGTAAAAAATGTAGGTTTGAATGACTTGGCTTGATTTAAGAACATGCACAAAAGCAGTTATTGTTTACTGAACACTAACAGGTCTATCACCTTCTGTGGCCCCCCTCGAGGCTTGAAAAACAGATGAAAACAAGGCCCTGCATGACACTGCCAGCTGGCCCTTTAACAGAGGATCTCAAACACACAGCAACCCATTTTGGACCACAGTGCCATGTACTGCAAAAACCACTGGGTGTAAGTTCTGCCTTGTGGTGGGTTGACCCTGGGTGGATGCCAGGTACCCACCAAAGCCGCTCTATCACTCCCCTTCTCAACTGGACAGGGGAGAGAAAATATAACAAAAGGCTCATGGGTCGAGATAAGGACAGGGAGAGATCATTCACCAATTACTTTCGCAGGCAAAACAGATTCGACTTGGGGAAAATCAGTTTAATTTATTGCCAATCAAAACTGACTAGGGTAATGAGAAATAAAATCAAATCTTAAAACACCTTTGCCCCACCCCTCCCTTCTTCCTGGGCCCAACTTCACTCCCGATTTTCTCTCCCTCCTCCCCGCAAGCGGCACAGGGGGATGGGGAATGGGGGTTGCGGTCAGTTCATCACATGTTGTCTCTGCCGCTCCTTCCTCCTCCGGGGGAGGACTCCTCATGCTCTTCCCGTGCTCCCATGGGAGACAGTCCTCCATGAACTGCTCCAATGTGGGTCCTTCCCACAGTTCACAGTTCTTCACAAACTGCTCCAGCGTGGGTCCTTTTCACGGGGTGCAGTCCTTCAGGAGCAGACTACTCCAGCATGGGTCCCCCACGGGGTCACAAGTCCTGCCAGCAAACCTGCTCCAGCGTGGGCTCCTCTCTCTCCATAGGTCCCTGGGTTCTGCCAGGAGCCTGCTCCAGAGTAGACTTCCCATGGGGTCACAGCCTCCTTTGGGCATCCACCTGCTCCGGGCTGCAGGTGGATATCTGCTCCACTGTTAACCTCCATGGGCTGCAGGGGGACATCCTGCCTCACCATGGTCTTCACCATGGGCTGCAGGGGAATCTCTGCTCCAGTGCCTGGAGCACCTCCTCTCCCTCCTTCTTCACTGGCCTTGGTGTCTGCAGAGTTGTTCCTCTCACATATTCTCACTCCTCATTCCAGCTGCAGTTTGTGTCCTGTTGGGTCCCCCCCGCCTTCTTAAATACATTATCCCAGAGGTGATGCCACTGTCGCTGATGGGCTTGGCCTTGGCCAGTGTCGGGTCCGTCTTGGAGCTGTCTGGTATTGGCTCTATTGGACACAGGGGAAGCTTCTGGCAGCTTCTCACAGAAGCCACCCCTGTAGCCCTGCCGCTGCTACCAAAACCTTGCCACACAAACCCAATACATGCCTATACTATTTTGGGGGTTTCTCAAGGCCTTCCCTTTTACACCTCAAGGCACCAGTCCACAGTGGTAGAATTCTACAATGGCTGGAAATTCAAACAGAGAAAAAGCATTTGGAGCTGCAAGACTGACAGCACTTCAGGAACTGTGTGCTTGCCTTTTATTTGGTAGCTTTTTAACAAAGGGCAGAGCCTTGGCCAGCAAAAAAATACTCAGTTACTCCATATCTTTTGGCTATTCTATTATGGTCCAATCTGTGGACTTCATGTACTGCTGGGTAACAATTTGGTCCCAGAAAACAGATTTCTTCAGGTCCTCAGAGATAGCTGAAACTACAATTTTCTCCCATCTCCTCCAAAGCAAGGAAGCATGGATAAAGTTCAGTTTTTTAAGAATTTACAGCTTAATTGCTAAAATGGAAAAAGCCTTTAACAATCAAGACTTTCACTCACGTTCCTCATCAGACCCACTGGAATTGGTCCTTGTTGTGAAAGGCTGCAAAAGGAGCATGAGAGGACTCTTCCACATGGAGTCTGTGGACAGCAGGCATGCTAAGGTGCTAGAGCTCCAGCACAGGGACAGTCATCTCATCCTATTGAAACACAAAGCAAAAATTTTTGCCAACACCAATTTATCTGTCTGTCTATAAGCACTATTGGACAGACACAGACTGACTTTGTACAGCACATGAAATGTGACAGGGCATTGTTACTATTTAAATATTAGTAGAAAGCACATAGCAATTTCACGGCACCTTGTTTGCTTGAAGTCTATTATAACACCAGCAGCATTTCTGTCTTATCTTTCCACTACTTGATCCAGTTTGGGAACAGGCGCTTTATGTTCTACATAACATCCATCCATTTGCTTTGGTTTCTCGACTGAAAAAAAAAAAAAATCCAAAGCTATTTCTGGGCCAGGAAAGGGAATTTTTTCATTTGTCAGGCCAAGCGGGGAAGTTTTGTTTTTGCCACATTCAACACTAGTCGGCTCTCCTACTCCAGATTATTAATGACACCCAGGAATTTTAGGTGAGTTCCTGTCCTCTTGGACTCTCGCCCGTGCTGCCTCTCACCCTCCTTGCTGGGTCACCCACTGCACTTAGCAGTGGGAAACACACTCACAGCAGTCACCTCTGCTTGGAGGATGACAGCAGGTTGCAGAACTAAAATGACAGCTTGCCTAAGGTGCTACAGCTGTTCAGAAGGAGCCACATGACCACCATCTCAAAACCTGTGCTTTTAGTTTTCCTGTGTTTCCAATCCAGCACAAACCCAGATTTCGACTCTTATTTTTCAGGATGAAAAATACCCTCAGTACTGGAATTTTGTGGGATGCATGCCAATTTATTGTTTTTTAAATCAATTTGACTGTCAGCACATCTAAGGACTATGTTTATGTATTAAATATATAGGATGGGGTAAACTACACTTGACCTTTTATATGGGGATCCCCCCTCACCAGCTCTCATTTATACAACCGAACCAACAAAAAATACTATCTGTCTTGAATCATTAGAGGTTGAAACGTTATTCAAAAGTCTCATATTAAACACAACTCAGAGTTAGTGTTAACTGGAGTTGCAATTGCATCTCCACAGCTGATTACCAGATGGGGAAACTATGCCTTTCTGGAAAGGCTGACGTAGCTTGAACAGAAATGAAAGCAGGAACAATAACGGATACGGCCATACATCAAAACTTTATGCAGTAATGCGGGCATGTGGCTGGCTAAAAGAGGGCAAGGGCAGAGGCAGACTCTTGGCGGTGAGCATACAAGCAATCCCAAGAGTGAAAGACCTCCATCTACTCACAGGAGACAGCTACAAGGAAATTCACTCAGCTCCACCTAAAGAGGATTACACGGTGATTAAATGATCTCTTGTCCCAGAAAGGGAGGGGATGCAAAGCACTTCTAGCAGCAGCACAGGGCTCACGTCTCCTAGCATGACCTACAGGTAACTGCTGGCTGAGTTCACCGTTTACAGTTCCAGTCATCTGCTCAGTAAGGGAGTGGCTGTTCTTCCTGTCCCTGTTTTTTCAGATGGGAAGATCAGAGGGTTTTGATCCACAAAAATACTTTATACAGTTCTCCAGGAAACCAGAGACTGCTGCACAGCTCTTTTATTTTCTGTTTTTCTTTTGTTATTCCTTATTTAAAGTTTTGATTAAAAAAAAAAAGAAACAAAACAACCACCAACAGAAAAATAATCAAAAAAAACCTTCCCACACTTAGTTTTTTAGGGTTTGCTTTGTACCTGCTCTCCTTAGGCATGGCTGGAAAGGCAGTGTGCTTCTACAGAGCTCCTCCACCAGGAGTTCTCACTTTGCCCTTCTCCCTACCACACCAGCATTTATAATGTCAGCTCATGCATATCTGCTTTAAAAACATCAAACAAAACAACCAACCCCACACTGAAACAGCCTCCCAAGGCTTGCAGTGAACATGACTGGGAGCCTCCTGGATGCAGAGATCGACCTTTCGAGAGAGTCAGATCTTTTGCATTATGCATATAGCTCCCGATGGGATGTCATGTCTAACGCAACACTGAATATACCAAGCTAACAGAAAGCAGAACCAGTGGGTAGATGGCTTAAGCGTAAGGCTGATGGTAAGTGTTTTGGGGCCATCTCTCAGCACACCACATGACTCCCCTGACATTTTTCAAAGGGCAAAGCACTTACCTGCCAAGAAAAAAGGAAACGGAAGCTTCTGGTAAGACATTCAAAGGAGAGAACCAGTCCACGGTTTGCAGGCAGCATAAGCCAGCCTCCAAAAAGGGATTGTTTAGTCCAGAAAGAAGGAAGAAAGTCAAGTTAGGAAAAAAAAGTAAATGAACAGGTTATTATTTTTAGGGTTTTTTTCTATGTAAGGAAGAGGAGAAACATACCATAATCACTATGGTTTGATATACATTCAAGTCAATAAGCTGCTCCTGGCTAAATATCCTTAATATTGCTTTGCGGAGGAGAGGGCAGAACTCCCACCGTTTTGCCCAGTCAGGCCCTCTGCAACCTGCAGCTGCCACACACAGAGATAAGCAGGGAGGAAGGATTTACTGCAGCACATGTATCTAGCAAAGGAGCTTAACTGGAAAATTTTACTTCTGAAATATTAGTGAGGGATGTGTGTGAACGAGTATAGCTGAGGTTCTGCAGCCTCAGTGCTCAGCATCTATTCGAGAACTGTCTTGTACCAAGTACCCTTGGCTGTTTGTGAACAAACTTGTAAACGCTCAACCGTTCCTCTCCAGATGGAGCATTGCAAAGTGTTCCACATCATGATACAAAAACCTGATTAGCTGTGCTGACCAGTATGTTCCACAAACATATAACAAAACTTCCCACTGTTTAATTATTTGTGTGCAAAAAGCAGATGATTTTACNGGGGGGCGGGGCGGGGAAACAAACAAGAAAACCCAGCAAAAATAGGAGAGCTATTCAGCCCTGTAATATAGAAAACCAAAGATGTGAATTCTTCAACCCTCATATGAACGTATCGTGACCATTTTTAAAACCAGCTCTAGTTAACTAAGCCTTTTGCAGTACGATGGGCAAAATGGTCATGCATAGTCCCTGTTCTGCTCTGGGAAATGGGAAACCTCAAAGCTAGCAAAGATTAGTCAGCAAATGGCAGATGCATTCAGGTACCAAATTTGAAAACCAAAAGTATTCATCTAGTTTTAAATGTCAGACCATGCAAAAACCCACATGCAATTCATTCTGAAAAACAGACCTGGTTCAGCAAAATACAATTACTCTTTGATGAGATTTTCTAAGATCATCAGCTGTCTCACACAGCTGGAGTTACACGATCATTTCAGGAATTCTGCTGATCTACAGCGTGCTTGCCCCAAAACCCTGCCACTTGGAGCTTTCTCCCCTCTAGTTAGTGGAAACAATATCAAAGGGCTTCAGCTTGGAAGGGCCTAATTAGAACTTGGGTCAAATTTAAGAAGCATTCAACCCAGCCCATTAGCAACAGCAATACTAACTAACTGCCCTACATCTCTGTTGACTGGATCCCACTTCAGGATGCTTTTGGGGATGGGAAGAAGGGTCAAAAGAAGGGGAGAAAAACAGACAAACAACAAAGCTTGGCTACAGTCTGGATCAGCAACAAGTCAGAAACAAAAGTCTAAGTGAAACTGTAGCCTTTGGCACATTGCAACGGAAAGCAAGCAGTCCTGTCCACCTCTGGTTTGAAAGGCTTTTACTAAGGGCAGGGCAAAGGACAGATGTATTGTCACAACAGGAGAGAAAGGAGCAGAATTCCTTGAGCTTTGGAGGAAGCCTGGATGGACATTTCCACTGTGGGACATGAGGCACTCTAGGAAATACTCATTTCAACTTCGTGTCTGTTTGGTATGTGCACTGAAACATCTGCTCTGTTTTTCCACACACAGAGCATGGTAAAACCGGAGTTAAAAATCTAACCTCTGAAATGAACTATGAAATGAACTAGAGCCAAGGCAAAGAATACTTTCAAACTGGGGGAGGAAGGACTGAGGGGAAGAGCACTCGAGTTTCTTACTAGTGCCAAAACCCACAATTTGAAATCTCTCTACCTTTCCACTTTTTTTCCACCAACATATAAAGAAAAAGCAAACACTATTTTGGTTTTTTTGATAATGTAGGCCATCCTTCCTTAACTTCCCAAACGAACTTTTCTATTTTTATTATCGCTTATCCATAATTACTGCATACTCAGAGCCCTACCCCCAAACTCTAAACCTGCATGCCAGTATGGCAAAACTTTTATCACTAGCAGCTTCCAGATACCACTCCGACTCTAAACTTCCTTTATTCAGAGGCTGAGAAAAGAATGTCCTCCTATCAATCCAGTCATGTCTTTGTTTTCAATCTTTCTGTAATAAAATCGTGCAAGAGCTTTTTCCAAAGCAGGTATAGTGGTTTTTGGTTTATTTTATTTTTAAAATCAAAATGCAGCAGAGGATCTCACTAAGATACAGGATTGTTTTATTGATACCTATTTGAGATGCCAGGTGTATAAAGCCCTTCTCATATTCATTCCAGTTCAAGGGCATGGCTGACAGTCTGCACCTCTACACTTGTTGATGTGGGGCAGAAATACTACGCTTTCTCCTCTTTTTATGGTACCAAAAGGTGACCAAATAACCATGTCTGGAGTCTCATTCTCCATCCCAAGAAGCCAAAAGAGATGTATCAGGCTACTCTAGTTACAAGGGTTTTGGTTGACTCCAACTGACTAAATCTCATTTGCAGCTGCCTTCAAAACACCATATGGACATACATGGTTCTCTTGAGCATCAGCAAGAAAGCCAAAAGCAATCACAGCATGCCAAGCAACTGTCAGCTCAGTAAAGTTGCTATATAATATGCGGACCACAAACAGTCAACATCATACTAAAAGGGAAGACTATTAGCTTAGCTTGGATTCAGGCCAATGGTCTACAGGTAAAGATCCTGCACAGGGTAGCACAGACTGAAGTTCAGCGCAGGTTAATTTGCCTTCGTGGGTAAGCTATTCTACATGGACTGTGAGGCCACTCAGGCTGCTTCCAGCACTGAGCTTGAGCTAGTCTGTGCACGGCAAAGCTGGCTCCAGGCCTGTAGCAGGGGAGCACTGAGGACAACACAAGTGACGGCTTGATCAGTGCTGAGCCACTGCCTTAATCAGCAACAGAGCTCTGGAAAACCAGGCTGGCGGCAGCAGCTGCTGGAGTGGCTGGCAATTGCTGGCCTGGAAAGGACTGTCCCACAGGGGCAGCCAGCATCTCCCTTTTCGCTGCACCCACACTGACAGCGAGTGTCCTCTCAGCAAGACCCCTATCCACTCCTTCCCGTGAGTAGTGAGGCCAAGCCCACTCCCCCAGTGACTATAGGGCAGTTCAGTTTGGCTGAGAAGCGGTGCGCCAGCTTTGGTGAGTGCTACATATTTGTGGATACTTGCTCCCGGCATACTCGCAGCGCCGTGCTGGGTTCTCCAAACAGAGCGGGCTGGAAGGGTGCTGGGCACTGCTGACTGGCAAGGATGGTAACGCTGAAACAGCAGCTGCAAAACTGACGTTTTTCCAGTGTCTACTGAGCAGGCAGAACCACAAAGACAAAAGTGTTCTCTGGTTTCAGGGGTCTGAGGACAGCTCTCCTCATGGCTTACTATAGAAACTGGTTCCATGACTGACTGCTCTGCAGAAGACATTAACTACTGGTACTGTCTTTGCTACTTAAAGGAAGACTGAATAAATGCAGTCCTATTCAAAGTGTCAGCATAAGCTTTGACATTTTTCTTCCTTTTAATTATTCCTTTAAATCATGCTGGAATGCTTAAGCCTATCACTTTTAATAAGCAGCCTGTCAACTCAGATATTGACACATTTCTGAAAAATATGCTGCAAGGTGTTTCTGAAGAGAAAAGCTTCTGGTTCTGTTTCTTTATACATAAATGGTATTTACTGACATGCTTTTAGAATATAAAACATTCCACAGAAGACAGAGCTGTTCAGCCAAACAGCCTTAATTCAAGCACTAGTATTTTGCACCTACCAGTGCAATATCTGTACTGAAGCAGAAACTGTTTCAGTGGTGATGCAGTCAAGTTAAACATATTTCCTCATTATGGTCAAATTAAACATGCTTCAGTCCAGTTCTAGAGGCAGTGTGTTGCAATCAGGGTGCTTTCTGCGGAAAGCTGGCTGAACATCCCCTTCTGGACACTTACCAGCCTGAAGAACATCCAGCCATTGAATCCCTAAGTGTGTCCTACAGCTCCAGAGTTGATCACAGGCCAGTCTCAAAATCTTTTGGTCTAGGTAAAGTCCTTCAACACTGATCTTTTCCTTAGCATCTCCCTCCAAAACTGCCACCCACCCACGCAGTCACCAAGATCCAATCTTTAATATCCTCCCTGTATCATAAATAAGCCCTGCTCCCAGAACCTCAGAACAGTCTCGTCCCAGCCTGGTAGATTCTTGCCAGCAGTGACAGTAAGCACTGGTCGTTGTTCACAACAAAACATTTTTTGTAGTAATAATTAGACATTACCCACCAGAACACATATCACTTCCCAAGTTATCACACTTTTTTGCAGTTTGCTTCTCTGCTGAGGCTGCCAGTGGCAGTCCATATCCACTGGAGACTGCAATGAGACGACCAACTTGTTTCACGTAAACCCCCAACTCACTGTCCAAGGGCAATTAATTTTCTAGTTGGCACTGAATCTCAGGAACACTCGCATAAAAAGAACACAGACCCAAATACTCTAAGTTACACTTCATCTGAACATTGTCTACATAAATAAGCACGGACATTAATGAAAGAGAGATGTCAGCACTAAAAGGTGTTGAAAATTATTTTAGGAATAACGAATGCTTTGGGGATTAACAGTACCATATGGTACATTTCACCTCCAACTTACTGGTACAAATCCAGCTAGAGCAGCATGGATAAAAACCTTTACCATCTGCTGACTTACTACTTTATGGAAAACAAACAGGTGTTTGTATCTCACACACACACACACAAAATCCACCTTCATAACTGGAAGTCTTGTTGGCTTTCTCAGTAGAGAGATCAAAGAGGGCCAGAATACTCTTCTCTCCTCCGGTACAACTAGTCTATCTACATGAGGAGCGAGGACAGCTGAATGCCAAATACTACTACCACCCACTATCAGAAATTAAAATACGATCTACCATGTTTCCAGGAACAGTCTTTTTCAGGGAACAGGAGGATTTATGGCTTTCAAACTGAAATCTCATCTGCAGCAGGCGTAACAATATTCTCCCTCCCTACAAGCTTTATCTTGCTTGTATTCTTAGACCATCGCTGCTATGACAGCACTACTATAAAATATTTCACATTTAGCAGCCCTCATATCAGCCTTAACAAGGAAGCCTGAAGTTATCAGCATCCATACCTCAGAGAGTTCATTTGAACATTATCCTTTTTTATTCAAGAGTACTGCTTGAGTTTGAGTTACACCGTTTGTTTATAAATGTGCTCTCCCATGCTCCAATTTCTCTGTATGAGTTAGAAAGGAGATTTTTTTTTTTTTTAATAGTAGTAGTATTGTATGAAACATGCAAGCAGTTACTGTTGGTTTTAAACTTAATAGCAACAGGTACATAAATATCCTCTGAGTCTCCTCTTCTCAATTTATGTGGAAATCACTTTTTGTATAGCAGAATTTACTGGCTGTTTAATACATCTTACCTTTGTTAGTGGCATATGGGAGCTTCTCTGAATAACTCGAGACTGGAATAGTCAGAAGATAATTTGTTTGCCTTCTTTAAAGCTCTATTTTTATCCTGGAGCAAGTAGAGTTTTTTGGCTAAGGCTGAATGCAGCTATTCTCACATCACGTAGTGACCACGAACACAAATCACATCAGAGAAATCTCTTAAGTTTCCTTGGCAAATCTGCACCTGCTGTTTTGTAGCCTCTTGATAAAAAAACTTCAGTAAGTATTCTTGTTTCATTACCCCATGCACACTTTGAACACTACAGATCAAAGGCATGGTAATGCAGACCAGAGACTTTCTATTATTCCTCCTTTGACTGTTTTATCAGTATGATTAACGCATGTCAAGTAAGACAAAGCTAGAAATAACTGAGAGAGATTTGTTAACCCAAATATCTGCCAGAAACATCAGCCTACAAATCACATTTCGTCTCTTCATACGCTGGTCACGCTAGCTCCCTGGTCTAACCACCTGTGTCTGGATGCGCTGTCTGGCAGGGCTCCCCAGGGAAAATTTTCATGCATCTGCTAGACTTTTCCTGGTATCTTTAAGCTTTTATCCTCACTCTGCCAAATACACACATACTAAAATAAAGCATCAGTGACTACCAAGTTGCTAAATCTTTGGGGCCAAAAGCAGCCCTGTACAACAGAGAACAGTTTGCATTATTTCAAAATGACCGAGCTCCAGGTCCTAGTTTAAACAGAGTGTGCGCTTAGGTCTCTGTAACAACTTCTCCGTTCACTTCCAGTTCTTGTATGCTATTGATTATACAGCTGCTGAACCACAGTGGAAGTCCTGGGTGAATTAATCATAGAATCATAGGATCATAGAATGCCAGGTTGGAAGGGACCTCAAGGATCATCTGGTCCAACTTTCTAGGCAAGAGCACAGTCTAGACAAGATGGCCCAGCACCCTGTCCAGCTGAGTCTTAAAAGTGTCCAGTGTAACGGAGTCAACCACTTCCCTAAATTAATGCGCAAGATTTCAAGGGGTGCTCTCCCCAAAACCAAGTGCCATGCATGAAGAGTTACTTAAGAATTTTAAAAGATGGCCCAGATGCTGTCACGTTAGCCACTGCCTGATAGAAAGGCTTAACCCATTTTAGGATTTGCTTGGCACTTATCCATTTAAGATTTTAATCCACAGCCTTTGTCCTTCAGAGTCTTCTATGTATTTGTGGCATAGACAGAAGGAAGACTGCTTAATTTGAGTCTTGCTTTCAGACGCCTTCCTTGTCGGTCCTGACAAGCTTCCTGTCTCTCATCAGAATGAATGGCTTCTCTTCGTCAGCTGGTGCACTACTCTAGTGTGCCTTCCTAGGAGAACAAAAAAAAATGCCACCCATTTGACACATGTTTAAATGCAATTACAAGCTGGCTGAAACTAGATGGACTCCTGAAAAAGAGATAGAGACAAAATCTGCTTTGAAAGGGACCACAAACCATCCCCACAAGCTTGCACTGCTCTAACAAAAAGTAAACCTGGAGCTACAGGAGGTACCAGCGACTCTGTCATCCCCACAAAAGCAGCTCAAACCAGAGTGCAGTGGCATTGGCAAGGCAGACCAGGTGGCTTATTGGAGTCTGCGTAAAACCAGAACAAAACTCCCAAGAGGTTTGGTAACCTGTCCATTTCACAAAAAGGGCACAGTCTAAGCTACCAGCGCCTTCCCACAATTTCCAGCTCCTCTGGGACCATGCTTCCCAAAAGGCAGAGAAATGCTCTTACAATCCACTGGGAACTCATCGTTGGTTCATCTGCACATTGCAAAGATGCCTGCAGTAAACTCTTAGAAACCTTGCGGTCCATGTAGGAGCAGACATCATCATAATCATGGATGCAGTAACATTCTTCTGGGCAAGCTTAAACCTAGATTTCAGACCTAGGTGCTGATCACTTGATTTACCTTTGTAGTAATATACAAGGAAAATTGCCTCTAACTTTGTAATGAGGGAGGTCCAGATGCTAGCTTTTTGGACCTTCACTTTCAGAGAAAGACTCTCAGCCTGTGGAACTGCCCATGCAACAAAAGAGCCCTCAGTAAAGCTAGGGTGGAGCCTACAGGCAAAACAGATCACTCAAGCATTCAGTATCGGCCACCCTGGAAACTTTGGGTAATGCAGGTGCAATTGCAGAGGCTGCTAAACCTACCTAAAAGCACTACTTTGCACCTTCTCCCTGTGCCCACCTGGGCACTTCTGCTGCCAGTGTGTCACGACTAGAGGTTACACAGCTATGTGCTCAGCTGAAGCGGGGAGCCCAAGCCAGCAAAAACCCCAAGCCCTGACAAGCAGTTTAGCTATATCGTATCAATTGGCTGCCCATCTGGCTTCATTGGTGCCAATGCTGGCAAGGGGGCAAGGAATGCTTTCTGAGGACAAGGGATAGTGGGACCTCTTGGTGGCAGTGACCTACATGTTTAAGGTGCAGTTTCATAATCAGCCTAAGTCACAGTGGGTGCTTGGTACCTGACTGGCAGACCACACAGCCAACTTTCTGTATGAACACTACTGCTATTTGACCATTTGCTTCTTCAGTATTTTACAATACTCCCTTCTAGCCCTCTACGTGGGATTCCTACCAATACCTCAAACTATCAGAATATCCGAGGAAAACAATCAGGCTCCCAAATCCAGCATTCTCCTTTTCTGCAGACAGAAGGGAAAGTGCAAGGGAGAAAAATACTTTCACACATGCTCGCATAGTTTGAGGCTGTGACGTCCNCATCCCCACAAAAGCAGCTCAAACCAGAGTGCAGTGGCATTGGCAAGGCAGACCAGGTGGCTTATTGGAGTCTGCGTAAAACCAGAACAAAACTCCCAAGAGGTTTGGTAACCTGTCCATTTCACAAAAAGGGCACAGTCTAAGCTACCAGCGCCTTCCCACAATTTCCAGCTCCTCTGGGACCATGCTTCCCAAAAGGCAGAGAAATGCTCTTACAATCCACTGGGAACTCATCGTTGGTTCATCTGCACATTGCAAAGATGCCTGCAGTAAACTCTTAGAAACCTTGCGGTCCATGTAGGAGCAGACATCATCATAATCATGGATGCAGTAACATTCTTCTGGGCAAGCTTAAACCTAGATTTCAGACCTAGGTGCTGATCACTTGATTTACCTTTGTAGTAATATACAAGGAAAATTGCCTCTAACTTTGTAATGAGGGAGGTCCAGATGCTAGCTTTTTGGACCTTCACTTTCAGAGAAAGACTCTCAGCCTGTGGAACTGCCCATGCAACAAAAGAGCCCTCAGTAAAGCTAGGGTGGAGCCTACAGGCAAAACAGATCACTCAAGCATTCAGTATCGGCCACCCTGGAAACTTTGGGTAATGCAGGTGCAATTGCAGAGGCTGCTAAACCTACCTAAAAGCACTACTTTGCACCTTCTCCCTGTGCCCACCTGGGCACTTCTGCTGCCAGTGTGTCACGACTAGAGGTTACACAGCTATGTGCTCAGCTGAAGCGGGGAGCCCAAGCCAGCAAAAACCCCAAGCCCTGACAAGCAGTTTAGCTATATCGTATCAATTGGCTGCCCATCTGGCTTCATTGGTGCCAATGCTGGCAAGGGGGCAAGGAATGCTTTCTGAGGACAAGGGATAGTGGGACCTCTTGGTGGCAGTGACCTACATGTTTAAGGTGCAGTTTCATAATCAGCCTAAGTCACAGTGGGTGCTTGGTACCTGACTGGCAGACCACACAGCCAACTTTCTGTATGAACACTACTGCTATTTGACCATTTGCTTCTTCAGTATTTTACAATACTCCCTTCTAGCCCTCTACGTGGGATTCCTACCAATACCTCAAACTATCAGAATATCCGAGGAAAACAATCAGGCTCCCAAATCCAGCATTCTCCTTTTCTGCAGACAGAAGGGAAAGTGCAAGGGAGAAAAATACTTTCACACATGCTCGCATAGTTTGAGGCTGTGACGTCCTCCGTCTTAGTTACTGAAGACAAAGTCTGAAGGACTGCAAAATCTTTTCATTCATCAGTGACTCAAAAATATGGATACAAGTGTGCCTAGACTTTACATGTCCATTTAGCTCCATCTCCAGGTGGGGAGGGGGGAATAAATAAATAAAATAAAACCTCAAATGCAGATTTTTTTTTTAATGGCACACAACTACCAACCAACCAACTTCAGACTGCAGTGCTATTAGATGTACCAGAAAATGCTCAGAGAAAAAAAGGTGTGTGGGGGCTAACAGTATATTATCTGTTTCTTGTTTGTCATTTTCCCTGCCCCAGTTTCTCTTTCAGTTTCGGATTCTTTGCTCTTGCCTTTCATTTTCTCAACTTCTCCCACCCCTTAACTGCATTTCTTACAGTATGAGTGTAACCTTTCATTTTCTCCCTTCAGAAAGTGGGACTTGACTGAGTCTTGCACACTGAATGGCACCTGACTTGTTTTTCTCACGTCCCATCTCAGGTGTCTCAACTTTAAACACTACTTTGTGTCCCCTTATATCCAGTTGTCTTTCCTTGATCACATTGTTACATTCTAAGCTCAATAGTATGAGCTAATTATTGAAAAGAAGGACTAAAAGGTGGCCGGCTTGCTATTTACCTGTAATAAGAGAAGCTGTCTGAAACTGGAGGCATCTTCATCTTGCATACAAAGGCATTTAACAAGATCCAGTGACCTGATGGATGGTGAACTTAGAAAAACTGAACAAGAAATGAGAAGCAGTTTTCCTGAGTTTAGACACACAGAGGTTCTGGAGGGGTTGCTCAGATCCTGGACTCACTCCTGCTTGGAGTCGTCAAACCCAGATGCTCTCCCCGCCAGCTTTCTAAAAAGGCACATCTGAATTTAACTTCCAAGAGAAAAAAGTGATGGCCACTCTTGAAGGCATCTGACAGCAATACCTTTTGGCATGAGCATTCATCCTTGTCCTTGTCCTCATTTGCACCCCCAATGCAGCTGACCACACAAAACTAACATACTGCTTTAGCCTTCACCATCTGTCCTCACCCGCTTTTGGCAATTCTGCCTTACATTCTTTACATGACTACCATGATATAGATGAGCCTCAGGGTACAGAAACACTTACATGAAACTGGGTTTACTAGGCATAAAAATCAGGATATCTGTGTAATACGTGTACAAAAGCATAACTTCGTACACACACAGACCTATTCCAGCCAGGAAGTTTGCACTGTCATGTTCTCTGAAACAGAGATGAAAACAAGGACCAAAGGAGACAAAGCTATTGAAAGTTAATGCACGCACACATACACACATTATGCTGGAAGTTTCCCCAGTGGCTCAGATTCCTACTTCTGTTAGGTCCAAAGGGGGTTTATTCCCTCAAAAATTGTATCTACTCAGATGGCTCAAATATGAATTACACAAACTGTTCACAAAGGAATTAACTGGGGTTTGATTCATGTTCTATCAAGTCCTGTATCCTGACCTGAGTTTCGCATCTTTTTTTTCAGACATTCTGTAATGGTTTTAAATATAACATGGCCAAAAATAATCTCAGATTATTATTCTGTAGAGATACCACAGTTGTGACACTGGCCACAGTATCTTTGTGTCCCTCTGCCCCCTACCCCCATCTCCAGCCTGTGCCCACTACTTCTTTCCCTGGAGTACCTATACAATCTGATCTCTCTCATCAGCCTGATCATTTTTTCTTTCAGCCCCATAACATTCTTGACTGTGACGGCTGCCAAAGTCACCATTGGCCTTTCTATACTCACCTCAGTTCCTCAAAGCTATTCAGTGTAGTACTACTTGGGTAGTTACCCTAGCTGGTAGCTTCAGTTACACTTCCTTCACCGATCTGCCACCCTCACAAGCTTCCTTCGCAGCTCTGTCAGGGCTCATCCTCTGTTTCCAGGAACATACTCACCTGCTCTTCCATTTCACTACTTCACTGTACCTCCATCCCATCCCAC
Organism: Balaeniceps rex; assembly: GCA_013401315.1. Lineage (NCBI taxonomy): Eukaryota > Metazoa > Chordata > Aves > Pelecaniformes > Balaenicipitidae > Balaeniceps > Balaeniceps rex. Next base: position 15,125 of record VYZW01057075.1, on the reverse strand, counting down.
GTTGTGCCACCATCCTTTGCTGTCCCACTGTCTGCACTACTCCCAATAGAAAACTCTTGCCCACAACTGTCTGTAGAGATTTCCCTGTCCTCCTTCTAATCAGCTTTTTGAACCACTTTTAATTGTGATTCCCCACCCCAATCCCACAGACAGACATGTTTCCCTGGTAGGAAACCTACCCAACAGACCTACCCAATTAGTGCTGCTGACTTAAAAACCCCCACCAATCCAAACTTACAAAACCAAATCCACTGAGAAGGTAAGAAAAGGAAATTTAACTTCTTTGTAATAACACAGAGAACTATACCCCATTCCCAGTTATATATAAATATATATATATATGCAGCCACACAAACACACCATTCTCATATTCTGAAATTACTTCTGGCCTTGTATGTTTAGTTTTCAGAATCATGTTAAATTTTCTCTGCTCTGGGCCACAGTCCCAGCTCTGTCACAGGCTTTCTACATTAGGTTAGGCAAGTTACTAAGTTACTAAATTTCTGAAGTCTGGAGCACCTGGTTCCTCTCCACTAGAATCAACAGAAGTACCCAGCTTGCTCAGATTCATGATAGGGCAAACAATTCTGATCTGTACGCCTGTTTCCCAATCTATTAATTTTGCTTCTCTAATATTTAGCCAGGGATAACATTAGTGCCCCATCTGAGTGCTCAAGAGGGCAATTAAGCACTTGAAGAAGATTCACACAGAAGTTGTACAAATGAATTGCAGTAAAAGAGCAAAAC
>VYZW01057075.1:0-14331 GCA_013401315.1 Balaeniceps rex | reverse complement strand
AGGGCTCATCCTCTGTCTCCAGGAACATACTCACCTGCTCTTCCATTTCACTACTTCACTGTACCTCCATCCCATCCCACGTTGTGCCACCATCCTTTGCTGTCCCACTGTCTGCACTACTCCCAATAGAAAACTCTTGCCCACAACTGTCTGTAGAGATTTCCCTGTCCTCCTTCTAATCAGCTTTTTGAACCACTTTTAATTGTGATTCCCCACCCCAATCCCACAGACAGACATGTTTCCCTGGTAGGAAACCTACCCAACAGACCTACCCAATTAGTGCTGCTGACTTAAAAACCCCCACCAATCCAAACTTACAAAACCAAATCCACTGAGAAGGTAAGAAAAGGAAATTTAACTTCTTTGTAATAACACAGAGAACTATACCCCATTCCCAGTTATATATAAATATATATATATATGCAGCCACACAAACACACCATTCTCATATTCTGAAATTACTTCTGGCCTTGTATGTTTAGTTTTCAGAATCATGTTAAATTTTCTCTGCTCTGGGCCACAGTCCCAGCTCTGTCACAGGCTTTCTACATTAGGTTAGGCAAGTTACTAAGTTACTAAATTTCTGAAGTCTGGAGCACCTGGTTCCTCTCCACTAGAATCAACAGAAGTACCCAGCTTGCTCAGCTTCATGATAGGGCAAACAATTCTGATCTTTACGCCTGTTTCCCAATCTATTAATTTTGCTTCTCTAATATTTAGCCAGGGATAACATTAGTGCCCCATCTGAGTGCTCAAGAGGGCAATTAAGCACTTGAAGAAGATTCACACAGAAGTTGTACAAATGAATTGCAGTAAAAGAGCAAAACTAAAACCCAGCAAAACCTAACAAATCTGGCCAACAGTAAACATAAAATGAAGCAGAGAAACACCTCAAACCCTAACTGTGGAGGACAAATAAAGATTTATGAAAGATCCTGTCAGTTACTAGACATGTATTACCTCTCCTCCATGTTACACCTAGAAAATTCTCTGCATTCACCTACCTAGGCACTTCACCTTGTGTCTCATTAACCACAGTGTCAGCATCTAGCTGTCAAGTGGCATCACTAATAATTGTAGTCTTAAAAACTGCATGCTGAACTACCAGCAAAAGAGCTCATTAGAAAGAATAGAGGAGAAAATCTGGCCAAACTTCTCTTTAATTTTCATTTATCCTTTAAGGACAATCAGGAGAGCAGATGGTTTATCATTCCTGCACAGCTTCTGAGTAAAGCATGCTGATCCATTTATTTAAGAGTCTTAACTCCTGTCAGCCCTGTGTTTGGGAAATGGCATATTGCAAGGTTTCCCCTTATTACAAGAATGCTTTCCTGACAGGCCTAGAAAAATTTAAGCTTTCCTGTCAGTCACATGAGCCCCTTTATCCCATTTGGCGATGAACCTTGGATAAAAATAGACTGCCATCTGACTAAGCAACTGTAAGACTGAAAGACACATGCTGGAATGCAAGTGATCTGAATATTAGCTAATCAGCTGACGCCTTTCCAGCAACACCTTACGGCTGCTGGGAAAGCATATGAGACTTCTTTCAATAGTGCACTTAAAAAAAAAAAAAATTAAAAGCAAGCATTTGGCTTTGTGTTTGGTTTTGGGTTGGGTTTGGGGTTTTTTTTGAGTGACTATACTACAGCTTCTGTGTTTGTGTTTGGTTTTGTTTTGGGGGCTTTTTTTAGTGACTATACTACAGCTTCGATGTTTTAAAGAAGGCTTGTTAACTTGAGCCTTCTCCACGCGTTCTATGTAGAAAGTCTCATGCTATTTTCTTTTCACTTTTTGTGCTTCTCTCTCCCCTTTCACTTTTTGGGACAGAAGGGAAAGATAACAGAGGCAAAAGCAAACATAGTTCAGAAGGCCTAAAAGACTTCCACATAAAGACTGTTTGATGTAACGCTTACCAGTCTGCCAGTTTGGCATACAGGAATGACTGTTGTTGGCTATTAAGAGGGTAATAGGACACATACAGATCAGTCTTCGTGATAGTAAAATATTTCATGGTCCCCTAACAGTATTAAGAGTATTTTGGGTTTATTGACAGAAAGTTCTTCTGTCTAAAATAAATTTAAAAAAAAAAAGTCAAATCAATCACTAATACAAGCTAAAAAGCATCAATAAAGTAACTGAAGTGAGCAAGACTCCTCCTTTCTGGTCAACACATACTTCATCAGTTTTGTCTTTTGAATTGGGTAACCTTGAGGAAAGAAGTTAAGTGAGGGCAACTCTGCTGACATGAAGTTTGAATCTGTTCTATTACTTCAGGCTGAATAAAAATTTGTGGTAGCTCAGAATAACATGACTTTACAACTATCAAATTCTAACAATTTTAAAGCATAACCTCTGAGAAATTTTTGATGCATGTATAGGGAGCATAACTCAAGAAGGTTATGCTTTGCTATCTGAACCCCACATTTTGGACCACAGAGGAACACTCACCTGCCTTTCCAACACTGCTTCTACTCCTTCGCTTTCAAATGTATTTAAGCAGCTAACCTACAGCACACAGTTATCTCTGCTGGAATTTCTGGGCTGGTACTTAACTGACAAATTGCAATATTCTTTTGCTCATGCTTCTCCAAGTAATTTATTCTTATACTTCTATAAGTGCTAATAAAAAGTCTTATATTTTTGAGTGTTATCATTGTGCCCTAGAAGTGCATTTGACAGGGTACCTGCACTTCAAAGAACCAGCATATTATTTTAGTTAGGAAATAGCACAAGTTTGGATGCATCAGGGAAGGAAAAATTCAGGGAAGCAGTCAATATCTACCACCGTAAGAACAGACCACAGACTAGACTGTTACCTCTAGATTGCTACTTCCAAATTACTATGGAAGACTTCAATTCAATGATAACTTCCAAGAAAAATTTAAACAAATGCTATATTAGATATGAGAGGAAAAGCCAGTTTCCCAGGGAAATGTGGAGATGCAGTGTTCATTTAATTCATTTATGTCACATGATGATCCACACTGAAGGGAAGAGTGGAAAGAAGAAAGTTCCTACCTTTTACTGTCACCCACCCTGTTACTACTAAATTGTCTTGAAGACATGTCATGGTCCTCAACAAGACTAGGCGAGCAATTAATTCAACACACCTCCAGAAAACTACCATGTATTTATAGTATCTCAGAGCTATGTGAACTCTAGAGGAAAACATGTCTCTTTCAGTCCTCTACTGAAGTCTTTGAAAAGAGAAAGACATCTCCAAGATGTAAGTACAATTAGTTTAGGGAAAGCTGCCGCTGGAAACTGCATCACTGACTGACGCTTCGAATGCTGCTAGAAGGCAAACAAAGCTCTTTACCATTTTGCAACAGAGAAGGGCTAAACTATTTTGCACAACCCACTTGCCACCATGCAGGAAGTTTTGTTTGCTTGTCTGCTTTTTAAAAACTAACAATAACATCCTTTTGCAAACAAAATGGTAGCAACCAGTTTGATACAAACACTAAACTTAAGTTCTCCCTATTCTGCCTACTCCCCATGTCATTTTATTGGATGACAGATGTTTCAGATCTTGCAAAGGACATGTCCTTAGATCCCAGAGCAGACAGGCAAAGTTGGAACTTACTTCCTTTTAAATACGGTGATTAATTCTTGGTCCACATATGCATTTTTTAATTGGGATATCAAAAAAGGAGCATCTTAATGATTTTCTTCCAAGAATCACATTTGGTTGCCTAGAAAAGGGAAGTCTGTAAGGAGCAAATGTATATATTAAAAAAGGAAGAGGAGCTCAGATCACAGCAAAAATGAGAGCTTCCCATTTTTCCAAATGAGACTCTAATCTGTTAGAAGGAAGGTCATTTTAGGATTATTGTAGTATATACTTTCCATTAGCTGGGAGCCTCGGGCTCACCCATATGCTGCTGCTCCTTTTAAGTGCAGGAAGGACTATTCATCCTAGTTGTGGGGCTGTATGCAGTCAAACTAAATTATTGCATTTGTGCTGACAAGGATCAAATGAACATGTAGGGTCAAAAAAACCTGTAGAAGCTGAGCTAATTATAGCAGGGGGTGAGGAGGTGGGGGAGATGAGAGCTGGCATGCTGGACTTTAACAAGTGGTGTGAGTAAACCTGCACAAGTATAAATTGCAAGTGTTTATTGCAACACAACTGCAGGAATGAGAACTTGAGTCATAACTGTCTCCTAGCCCAAGAAGATAGGATATGTGAGCTGTTGATTGTAACATGGTCTCAGCTTTCAGCAGCATGAGTAAAAAGAGCATGTCCTGTTGTTGATTTTTCTTCTTTTTTCTTTTACCACCTTTTTTTTTTTTGGGTGGGGGGGGCTTTCCAGCACCTATTGTTCAGGGGGGGTGCTCTCCATAAGCTGTCAAAGCTGCACTCATCAGCATGCTTTGAGAGGCAGCTAAGAGGAGAGGGGAAAGTGAGCATCTGATGGCCATACAAGTAATATCAATTCAGAGAGTTTTATCCTGTTCAAGCAAAGCCGGCCTTCTAGTCCAGACTGGCCACCAACCTTTTTCCTCTCAGCTTGAGTAACCATCAGGTAGTGGCTGGACAAAAAGTCTATTACAAGGAACTCCTCCTGTAGTCAGTCGGTCATTTTGTGATGTGCCACAGATTTCACGCAAGAAAGTGAAGTTCAGCACCTTCCACTACAGAATTGCCTAGGAGGCCTAAGCGGCATCCTGGCAATGTATAAGCCCCTGATCAAATAACATACTACATAAAAAAAAAAAAATATCCATTGGTAAACTTGCCATTATTTCCAAAGGATGTGTTTGAAGCAAGCAGTACTTGAGATAATGCCTTGCTGATCCGTAGATCTGCTTCCCATGGTAACTGTAAGGCTTACTTTACTTTCCAAGAAGTTCCACGTCTGTTGGTCATGCAGGGCCAATACCACCACCACCACAGAAGTAGCATTTACTTCCTACATCATTACATAGCAGTGCAATCGCTGCTCCACAACCTCATTTGGGTCACATTTCTGCCATTTTTCTAGAAGACTCTGGCAGCCAAATTGTTCTTGTAACTGACACACACACAAAAATAATAAAAAAAATTTAAAAACCCACAAAAACCCCACAACATAAAAAAACCCCAACAACCAAGAAGTCTTGCTGTCACATCCCAGTTAAAAGAACAAGAAATCACTAGTATGACAAAGGATTCTGTAATGCCTTCTTTTTTGCCACTTAAAAATGACTCCCATCTTTAAGCTTCACCCATTTTTATTGTTCCAAGACATTTTTACAAGTCTCAAATTGTATTTTTACATATTCAGGGGTAATAAAAGGATTTTTATTTGCTGGACTATTCACTATGCCTGTACTGCACAACAAAGCCCAAAGCAGAAACACCTGGGCTGGCCCTTCTGGACAAAGTGGGGTTGTACCATGGCCACACTGCAGCTCCCACCCAAAAGCAGAGACAGCACAGTGCTGCACACCAGCAAGCTGTACCACCTGGGGCTTACTAGCAGCGTGCTGACACAGTGACAGTGCATCCAGCTCCAAAATGGGTACAGTTTCTGCCTGGGCCGGTACACTGTGCCCCCATGGCATGATGCACTCTTGCTTACTGGAGTGCCAGGCAAATGAAGTGCCTCAGCACTCAAAACCTCTGGCCCAACTCGCCAAGTTGTCTGTCATGCCCACAGCTAAAAGCCTGCGGCAACAAAGCACCGGAAAGAACAGAAGCCTCATGCTTCAGGTCTTAATCCAATCCCAGGATTAGGGATTAAAAGCACAGGCTTTCAGGGCAAAATCAAACAATCTGTTTTGGTGAGTTAAAACTTCATGTGAAGAACGGACAAACCAATATTGGTTCTTGCCAACTGAAGATGCTAGGGTACTGGGAAATTTCTTCGGACAGTATCCAGCTGCACACAGGGACTAAGACTTCAGAAATACCTATGTCACGGAGCATATGGTAAGAAAGGGAGGAAGTCCCACTCCTGCCACCTCTCTTAAAGACTCATCTCTTTTTGCTCCCTGCAGTTCCATCCTTCAACTAACTCCCCTCCCTATAATGTATGGATGCTGTTGTAATTCTCAGAATCACCACTGTTCTCGCTACCTTCTCTCTGCTTCCAAGACTGCTAAGTAGGTTAAAAGCCTTTGCTTCAAATTCTTTTCCAGGCTTTATTGACCCAGCTTCTGTCTTTTGCAGACTCAAAGCTCTAACATCTCCCACAATAAGATAAAGAGCCTTTCCTTCATACTCATTGACCTTAATCTTGCAAGCAGTGTCTTGTTCTCCCTACAACTTTTTTGAAGTGCATTAAGCCCAACCAGATGGAGCATTTTTTGACAGTCCATAAAACATGTTACCCCATAAAAGAAAGAGCCTGCCTTTGCCATCTCCTTTTTTTGTTCCTTAAAATTAGCTGAATTACCCACCACCTTCTCATTCTGCCGGCATTCATGAATATATTCTCTGTGTGTTGGTACAGACACTGCATGGATCAAGTTTCACTTCTTCTGGTTTAAAAAAAAACAAACAAAAAAACAAACAAAAACAAAACCAACAAATAGAACTTCAGGGAATCCCTGCTTTGGTTTCACTGAGGTTTTTCAGTGAGTAATGCTCACCTTAAATGCAAGCTAGTTAAGGACAATATGTTTGACAACTTGCAAGCACAGAACCAAGAAACACTCTTCACATTGCTGTATGAAAATCAGCCGTGCATCCTATGCACTTCAAAAGAGAGATTCAGCCAACATGTAAACACCACAGAAGCACAAACCACTGTAACTTTCATGTAAGTCAAAAGAAGGACAGAGTTGCTTTACTACAGTATTGTCAGACAGATGTAGTGCCAGTGCATCATGCTTAGCAGTTTTGACTGACAAAGTCCTAAATGAACTGTGACTACTCAGGAGACTCCCTCACCCAGCTGTGACACTACTGTGAGTGACCTCACTAGAAAATCTTGGGCAGGAAACTCCTGTGTTACTCTTTCTAGCCTGGCAGCTTAAAACAAGGTCTTTTAAACTTGGTTTTCCTCTCCTAATTTAAGATTAAAAATAAGAAAGGCTGGAGTGACAAGCACTTGGGGATTCTGATAATATATGTGTATTGTTGCCCTGTTATTGTATCATTGGCTACTGGTTTGCTTCTGGAACAATTTCTGTTCCAATTATGCACACGGCTATCAGGTAAAAACTCATTTGTTAGAACAAATGCACACCTGGCAGACATGCAAAAAACATCTACCTTCTAGTTTATCTGGACCTCTCTATTCATTTGTACCATGTCGTTACACCAGCCACATCCAACACTAGAACCTTCTCTAAGTTACCTCTGCTACATTTGTGATTGTGTTCTTTCCAATTCTGCTATAAGAAGGGAGAAACACCTTTGATTTGAACTACGAATAGAATCATAGAATATCTCAAGCTGGAAGGGACCCACTAGGATCACCGAGTCCAACTCCCTGCTCCTTGCAGGGCTACCTAACACTAAACCATATGACTAAGAGTGTCACCCAGACGCTCCTTGAACTCTGACAAGCTTGGTGCCGTGACCACTTCCCTGAGAAACCTGTTCCAGTGACTGACCCCCCTCTCAGTGAGGAACCTTTTCCTAATGTCAAATCCAGACTGTGTGCTGGAGACACTGAAGTACATACCTCATTACTGCTGCTTCAATTATCTTTGAACCAGAAACGTTTGCACACAAAGGCTGGGCAACATCACGCCGTCCTCAGAATCGGAGACACAGACACAGGTGTGCCTGGAAATGGCCAAGCCTTAACCAAAGCTGTGGTCCCCTGCTAGTCTCAGCCTGCCGGCTGCAACGCTGCCCGGCAGGATCAGTCCCCACCGAGGACAGGTGGTAGGAGCCAAGCAGCTGCCACCTCCCACAGCCAAGCAATGGAGCAGGTTCCCCGCGGGGAGACCCCACCCTTGGGGGCTCATGCTCGGCTGGACAGAGCCCCGGGGCAGCCGGGCCTGCCCTGTGGCCCGCCCCGCCGGCAGCGCCCTGTGGCGCCGCGCTCCGGCCGCCAGAGGGCGGCAGCTAGCTAGGGAGCTGAACAATCGTTTCCAATGAAAAGTACCATAACCGCTGCATTATATATGGTAATACTAGCAATACTTTTAAAATACCTTTTAATAAATCTTTGTGCACCATTATATAAAACTGGTATACATATAGTAATTTCCTGTGGAATCATGCTTTCATAGGAGTCAAAGCATCAACCCATTGAACTCCCTATCCCACCTGTTAATTGGTAGTATCATCCATCCAGAGCAAAGTTTTTCTCCAGGAAACTGTTTTGGTGTTTTATGGCACCGAGCTCCAGAGGTTATCTGAACTTGGTAAAAAGTAAACTGAGGTGAAGTCTGCTACTTATGTTTGACTAAAAGTCTTTGCGACTGCATACATAAAGACATGCAAACTCTACCCATCTTCTTTCAACAGTCACTGGTTGCATACACTCCTATATGTTGCCCAACTCTGGAAAGTTTGTACTCCTGTTTCTTTGCAATATTTTCATTCTTCCAAGCCTGATGACATTTCTATCACCACTATTTAATCACCTTTGTTTCTCTGTGTCTGGGACAGGATTCTATTTAATTGGTTCTACCTCTGCAAAAGGTATTTAAAGCACTGCAGCTCAGTGCACACAGAGGAGTACATGGGCTATATATAGTAATTTAGAATATGGAAAATATTTAATTAAAAAAACCCGCGTTGCTTGTGAAGCTTCATTTGGTGAATTGACTCAATATGTTTACCTGTGACAGCAGAATTGAAAGAAGTGCTGTCAAGTAAATATATACTTAACGTCACTTTGAATGACATTTCACAAGGGCCTATCCTCTGTATATAGTACTGTGTAGCTCTTTAGTAGCAGTAGGATAGCTGAAAAAAGAATACTAAGTTCATTCCCCTTGCAAGGTAGGAAACATTCTTTGCAGACCCCACAATTTTCAGTTCCTTGTGGCCAAGCTGTGGCATTGGACAAATGGCAGCAAAATCTCAGCCCTCACTTCACTGCTCCTTGAAAAGGAGAGGACAACTGCTCCCTCCAGTGAATACCACACATTCTTAAACTCTTTCAGTTAAACTAGAACTTAAGTTTATAAAACATCCCATGCTCAGTCCTAAATAACCCTGATATTCTCATAATACGAGAAGTAAAGGTTTAACATGAAATTGAATTAATCTTGATGCCACTCAGTTTTATAGATCTCTTCTACATTCCCTCTCAGTCATATCTTTTGAAGATGTCATCCAAGCTGTCATAGAGAAGGAAGAGAAACAGTGACACCACATAAATGAAAGTTATATCTTAGCTGTGTCAGCTAACCTGATCCAGCTTAAGCTTCGTATTTGAGATACTATTTTTCAGTCAGGTTTTAAGAACTTTTCTTGCAAGCAGGTGAAGATGAAGTAATAACTAACATACACTGGAAAAAACAAAGGATGACTCAAAATCACACGCACTTCAGAAAAACATCAGGCACTTCTGATCCCACCAAAAAGAGGCTTTTGTCAATTTACTTGAAGAAACAGCTGCACTAGGATGGCTGGACACAACTCAACACAATGCAATGGAGTTAGATTTTCTAATAGTTCTTTGCACTACCTCTCTTTTGGAAACCTGGTCACTTACAGCGTATGTCTTTCAAGGGCTAAATTCATTCTGTATGTTAAACCTTGGATAAGAACTCTAATCACATCAGTTCAAATCAGCAACAGCATCGCTTAACTGGGAAATAAATTATCATAGTGAGGGGAGGATGCTCTAAGATTAACATCTATTGAAACTGAATGAGGCAGAGCAGAAATTTGCCTTGCATACTAGCCTTGTCCCAACACTAGAAAAAGGAGTTGTTTAAGTTCAGACCTTGCATTTTATGCACAGCACATCATGCATTTGTAGCTCCATGTTGCAAGCCAGCATCACCCTAATGTGCCTGTATGGCCCAAGATGCTATCACCTGCTTCTCAGAAGAGTGTGCTAGCTGAGGTTCATCTCTGCATTGCACGGCTTCCGCTCAGAGCTGGCCAGCATCCACCTGGCACAAGGCACAGGCAGAGCAAGCTTGTGTCTGCCTGCTCAATACCATGCAAATGACCCCTTACTTTACAGTTCTGGTGTGAGAGGGACTACACTGTCCAAGAACACATGATGAACAGAATATAATTACACGGTAATAATAAAAAGGCTATAGGTAGAGGTTTCCAGATAGCCAATATATATCAGCTGAACTGTATTCATGCTGGTGGACTGAAGGGAATATGGATTAGAGTACATTTTATCCTACTATTATGTTGCACAACATCAGGATGGAGTCCTGCTGAATTTTTAGTAAACGGCTATTAGAATGAGACCTAACCTCTATATAAACTGCCTGTGGCATCTGTGGTTGACCAGAATTTAGAGGCTTAGATACTTAAACTATGAGTGATGATGTTTGAGAGCTAACTAAAGCCATGCACTTGCCGAGCACGCTGGCAGGTTGCTAGAATTTGACCGACATTCTGTACTCCATGGAACATATCAACTCCATTAGCAAGCATACAGCTCAGATTCAGATGTAAACACAATTCCATTTCATTAGCTGCTCACGGGCTAAGAGTAAGGAGAAAGACAAATTGCTGAAGGATTGTGTTTAACATTTTATTTCATTAATCTGTATTACTAACCTCTCACACTTTCCACAGGTATGCAGAGTTTTAACTCAAATGGTAACTGTGTTGAAAACTGTGCACCTTACAACAATTAGTAATAGTATCTCACTTTGAACATACAAGCAGTTTAGTCTTTGGGTCTTCACCTTCTCAGTTTCACACAGGAAGTCTGTTTCAGGCCTTAAGAACCTTGAAAACCTCCAACTTTCTCCTCCCCTCCCCCTGCAACCCCCAAAACACAACCCAACCAAAAAAACCTACAAACAAACAAGAGCTGCTTTCCTGGACGGTAGGCTGATGGTATTTTCCAGATTTTACAAGACTAGTTCTTTTTTCAGACTGGTCAGGGATAGAGCAGAAAGCCAAGTGAGCAATAAGGAGTTGACAACAAAACTGCAGTTTATAAGGGTTTTTTTATGTAGTTGTTGAGGAACTTATATGAGAGAGATATTTCTCTCCCTCCATGACAAAACAGTTACCAACACATTTTTTCTCAGACACAAATACTCTCATAGAGAAGTGCTCTAACTGCCATCCTGAATTACTAGCCAGAGATTACTTCACATGTCTGGCCAATGAGGACAGCTTACTAAATTGCCACTCCTCTCTCTGACAAAGTTATTCCCTTGCCCAGTTCAGGCTACAGTCTTGAAAGTCCTATTGCTTATTTCCTCCTCACTCTGAAGAGTCTGTGTTATCTCCTTAGAAATACACCGGCTGCCACTCAAGGTTGCCATCCTTACTGAAAGTACTACTAAAGTTACTGCAGGGACTGTTCCCCTTACCTGACTGAAGCTGCCAATCATCACAGGACAAGTGCCTTATTACAACATTGCTTGTTTCTCTTTCTCTGCAAAGATAAGCTGTAGGACATAACATCATGGCTGTGTAACTATACCAGTGCTGGGGTGAGGAAGGTCTATCCCACTTGAAATTATAATACAAAAAGAGGAACAAACTTGTGTATGTTGACAAGGGCCAAGTCAGATAGAAAAACTTTCAATACCAAGAACTAGCCATCTTTTCTGCAAAAAGAAATAATCCACTATGCAGAACAAACCCCCTCAACGAATCATTCACTTTCATATAAATTGCTATTGAGGTAGGTGGCCAGAAGGCTATCTTACACTCCGAAATGTAACACAGGTTGTCTCAGAGTTTGAGTTTGTTGCCTGTATCAAAGAGTTGGAAGACTGAGGAATTGGGCTCTTTGAATAACACGGTATTTCTCTTCATCTCATGTCCAGCTATTGTATGTTGGCCATGACAGCAGTTCTGCATGACTATATTTACCAGCCTTCAGAATATTGTAAGATTTATGGACAAACAGTATTCTCTCCGTTCCAAAACTGGAAAAAACAAGAATAGCAAAGCATTCGGGCAAGGTCAAGTAGAAACTATTTCTTCCTAATCTAGAGACACTAGCTTGTTAAAGTGGCACAGCTAAGTTTATTCAACGTGTGCTTGAGTATACTATGCCAACATCAATCCAAGTCCAACTGCTGTGGATAAAATGTTCCTGTATTAACCATTATAAACCTTTTCCAGTGCAACACATTTAGCCTGGCAAGATGCAGAGGGCATCAGAATAAGTATGAACTGGAAATTCTCTACCTATTTTTTAGCAGCAGCCAGGCTCTTCCTCTGAACTTGATTCTGTCTATGTTGTTTGCTCAGGAGGAATAGGCCTCAGTAAACATAAAACTCCCCCTTTTCATTAAAAATTGATAAAGTCAACAACTTTCCGAGTCTCTGTTGTTAATTGGGTCTTTTGTGCTTCTATGTAATAATAGCATTTGGACAAATTTGGAAAGGGTAAGTGAGGACACATTCTATTTTGACTAAACTGTGAAAAGGTGTTATATTATTTATAATGCGCCTATCACAGTGGTATCTGAATGCTAAGAACTTTAGCAGACAGGCTTTAAAGGCAAATAAACAGAAAGGATCATTTACATTCCTTTCTTAGGCATGCCATTTGGACATACTACTCTCTTTCCCCTCTCCTGCAGATGTTAAGAAAGCAACTGCAGACAAATCTCAAGTCTAGTTAATGCAATACTCCAGAATAATAAGCTTTCTGCAAGGTTTATTCTGTTCAAATGCAATTCTCACTGATCACAGTGCTTTATGTGCAATGAACTCCAGATTGTTTGCCCCACAATGGGAAACAGCCAAAGACAGCTATTTCTGATCTCAGTATTTAAATCATTCTCTTCCTTGTAGATAGGAAATAAAATGTGAACTATAAAATTTGAATTTAGTTCACATTAAAGTTGTTGAGGTGGTGGCTTTGGGAGTGAAGTGCTATGGCTTAATAAGTGATGCAGCCAACCAAAATAAAAAACTATATATAAATCTTGGTTGGTGGTTAAAAAAAAAATCCTGTCTGCTCTGAGCAGGATTAGTTTCTTTTCTAAGCTAGAATAGTATTTTGGAAGCCAAACTACTTTCTGAGTGACATACCACACCAAATGCAGTCAAATAAATATAGAAATGGGCTATTTAATCTGGAATCTTGGCTGACAATGGCTAGCATCAGAAAATCAGCAGAAGACAATAGAAAACTCACAGTTCAGAGATCAAATCTGGCAATATTTCAGTAAAATTTGGACCTAGCAGTAAAAACCAGCCCAAACCCCACAAATATAGACACAGATCCCTGGTTACTCTGAGTCCTTATTAGGATCATCACTATGTCAGAAAAAAGAAAAATCTACCTTCAGAAGTACATTCACAGCTGTACAAGCGTAAGGCAGCTGCTATGTAGAATAAGAATATACTTTATTTATTTATGCCTGATAAACAGGAATGACTACCGAGAACAACTTTCTGTTACGACATTCCATAAGTCTGACAGCAAACATTATCATCCCCAAAATAATTTACTGCTGTAATAACTTCCCATTAGTTTCTATGAGCATACTTAAAGAAAACCCCTCTCCCTCTACATAGCTATGTTACACTCAATTTTAAGATGGCTAATATCTTAGCATTACTGGCTTTGTTTTTATTATTTGAAAGTGTCAACCAGTGTGGCTGTCTTTGGAAATTACACAAGGGATAACATCTGTTAGTATTGCTGTTCCAGTAAGAGTCATGGCCAATCCAGCTCAAATGTATAAAAAAGTAACTCAGGACCAAGTTCATGCTTTGCATTAAAGCTTACTGGAATCCTTAACCCAATTCTCAATATTGTGAAAATGAAAGTTATGGCTAGGAAATTTTTCTGTTGGAAATGTATCAATCACCTATGCAACAACAACTAAACACATACTTGTGTATCACAAAGGTCCAAAACTTAACCAAGCATGCACTTGAAAGTCTGTATGGTGAAGCCAAAACACCCAGTCCACAAACAACAACAAGACTTATAAGGTGCCTGGCATCTCAAGTCAGACAGCTAACATGCTGAGATCATGCTGACCAGTGCTGCCTAATTGCTTCCCTGTGTTTCCCTCCACCTCCCCAAATCCACACTGTCCTAAGCCTAGTCTACTTTTAAAAGTTTCACTAGCATAGTTATTACGTGTACTTTCTACAACAGGAATATAGCCATGTTTGTATCACTGTATTTTTATGCTAGTTCACCTCCAATAGGAGGAAACAGAAACTTCAAAAACTAAATGAAACACAAGAACCAGCTAGAAGGGCTATGAAAACAAAGACAAGCAACCTGGGTACGACTATAGAAT
>VYZW01057074.1:0-15342 GCA_013401315.1 Balaeniceps rex | reverse complement strand
CGCTAAGCCCAAGACGGCCTCCGACCACCATATCTCCCAATAATATAATAGCAACCTGGAGGAAAAAAAATTAACAGGGAGAAGCATAGGCTCATAGTCTTTCCATGGAAAGACAGTAAAAATGCTGAAAACTTTGTCCTGTGAGGCTGGCATATTGTATATTTTGGAAAGCGCTTTTTATCTCACAGAAACAGCAAAATTATCATATGACATAGCAGTTGCCATGGCAATTGCACATTTTCTGTCAAACAGCAAAATGCAGAAAGGTCTAAACCCAGGTAAAACCCAGACAGGGTTTCTGCTACCAAGGGGTGACTGAAATTGCTGTTACCCAACATTGCTAAGTCCCTTTTCATTATTTCATGCAGCACACAGAATAGACAGAATGCATGAGAGAGAGCTTACATAGTCAAGCAAGGAGGAAAGTGAAAAGAACAAAAATTATTAAGCACACAGAATGTACATAGGAATGACAGAGTAATGCATTTAGCATGTTCTCAGTGCAAGGGAAAAATAAAACCAAATAAAACTGTAAGTGTACAAGAGATATAAAAACATATGTATTATTATTATTATTACTGACAAGTAAACCAAAACTTTAGCATGCAAAGCACTCTCACCAGTCCATGGGAGTTTTGCCCAAGTAGGAACCGAGAGACAACTCCATGTACATACAACCCTACTCGGCCAGCAGCTAAGGAGGAGAGATACGCTCCCTTGGACAACAGAGGGACTCCCTGGCTGTTACAGGAGCTCCACAACCACTGAATTCAGCCTTTTCACACGTAGTAGATAGACCACTACCCCACACTTATTCTCCTCTATGGGGTCTTTGTCTGGGTATCCACTTAGAAACTGGTCTCTGCAGATCTGTGCTCCATAGGGAGTGCAAACTTGTAGCTCCTCAATCAACCCTTACACCATTGAGCTGCATCTACAAGTAAGTCAGAGCAAGAACAGAGGAATCTGGCTCTCACCAGCATCAGTATGACTTGGTAATGAAATTCTCAGGATACCTTTCCTTTACACTCTTTCAGACTTTCACTGTGAAATCCTTACTACTGCTCTCCATCACCATACAATAGCTAAGCTCAAGAAATGAGGGGTGTTTTTGACCCTTATCTGAACTAAGAAGTTCTGAAGAGTTGGAAACCTTTAGTTTTCCTCCACAGGTGCCATGGAAATGTTCTTTATCTTGTACAGGCAGCACTCTACTAGAGTTTTTTCTGGAACTCTTAGCTCCTATATAATTTGCTACAGCAATGTCAATATTTCAGATATTCGATGCATTTTGAGTCAGATGAAGCAGCTCCTGTGAGGTTCAGTGCCAGGGTTTTTAGTGTGCTTGTACAAGGCTGTCGCAGTTGCCCAGCAACCAGCAGGCAAAAATTGACAGGCACCCTGGTGAATGAAAAGAAATTCTGATGAATCTCACACAGGAGACACAATGCTTTCCCCCAGGCTAGCTCACTCAGCTTTCTTGCTTCCTCCTATTACTCACCAGTTATAGATTTCCATTGGCCATTGCAAAGGGACATTTTTATTTTGGTTTCACTCAGGAGGCTAAAGCTCTCTAAAGCATTTGCTGTTCATGGAAACAACCTACCCTCAGCTGCTGGCATTCAGGACTGCTCCTCTAGGATGAAAAAACTTCATATTTTCACTGGGCCAAACCCTGTGCCCAACAGGGGGATCTGGACACAGTCATCTGTCTCGCTCTCTGCATGCCTGTGAGGTCCCATCCCTGATCAGTGAGAGTACTGCCCTCAATTTTAACTGGAGCATAACTATGAGCTATGCTTTGCACCATGATAAAAGAGAACGGCTAGGAAGTGCCAGGAGATTAACCACTTGGCTATACAGGGATCAATCCAGTTAGCTAAAAACTCACTCTTTGACAGGGACCAGAATCGGATCTTCAGGAGTTGGTGCAAGAAACTGAAAGTGGGCAGTGTAAGGGTATGTGAAAGGAGTGTGTCTGCTCCTTTAAGGGTATCTGGTCAAGAACCTTTTTTCAGTGCAGCAAGGGAAAATAAGAAAAGGAGGAAGCCATAAACAAGAACATACAGGGACACAAACCTGACTGACACATGATAAGGGAGATGGTGATGAGAACCAAACTTGGTCAGTCACACTAATTGATGAGGGTGTGTGAGAATGTTTATTCCAGCAGGTCATCTGATCAGGGATATTGTCAATTGGGAAACCAAGGGAAAAGCAGGAAGCCAGAAACCAAAATACACCAAGATCCAGACCTGACAAAGCAAACATGGAGACAATGACAAGAAACAAACCTTACCAGTCACACTAATTGATGGGCTATCAAGAAACTTCAAGTAAAATCAACCTGGATTTTGTAACTGATAAGACTGTAAAAGGGGGGGGACTGGGAGTGGTTCAGAAATTGATAGAGCTGTACAAACCCATGGGGGACATGCAGGGGAAGGGGGGAGTGGGAAGGAACAAAGAAAGGGGTAGACCTAAAAGGGTATAAAAGAGGCCAGTCACGTGAAAAACGGGGGCAGTCGGTACTCTTGTCTGGCTGATCCCTGTGCCTAATCACCGGAGTCTGTCCTATCATTTTTATATTTTTTTATTAAATCTTTTCTTAACTATTTCTCTGCATAATCTCACTCTCTATCCCATGTGTATGTGTGCCAGATTCTGGTGAGACCTGTACGTGCGTGAGTGGAATTTGGTGCTAGCTACTGGAGTCAGACCTGGGGTGTAGGCACCCCTGGCCTGTGGTGTCAGCTACTGGAGCAAATGGGGGTCTCTTGCCTCCAGCCACTGGGTCAGGAATAGTGTGTGTCCCCAAAACCACCTACTGGGGGGGACCAGCACGAGTGAGGTGGGTGAGGGGCTCCGCACCGGTGGCTGGAGCAGGAACGCGGGTGCAGGCTGCTGGGGAGGGCCGAGTGTCTGTATCTTCCCCAAACTTGGTGTGTGTGGGGTGTGCATGTGTATGCGCTAGCAAACTTTAAGCTGGACTAGCCGGAGAGTAGGGGGGCCTCAGGTCCAGGCCGGGGTATCAGGCAGGTGGGGTATCTGTGCTGGTACACCCAGGGGGACTTACAAATGTGGAGCGCATGAGGAACGAGTGTGTGAGTGCGTGCATGTTTGCTAGCAAGCATCAAGATGGACTAGCTGGCGAGTAGGGAACCAGTGAAGCGAGTAAGGGGGCCCAAGATCCAGGCAAGGGTGCTGGGCAGACAAAGGGGCCATGCCAGTACTCCAAGGATCTGTGAATGTGTGTGTGCTTGTTTATGTAGAGAGTGTTGTGTGTATGCTTTCACTAGTGAACTTCTATTTCTACCAGCTGAAGAGGAGGAGGGGACTTGGCTGTCTATGTTTACGTTTTATGTGAGTCCTGTATGTAGGTGCTGTTGAAGGCAACGCCTTGTCTGTGGCAATCTGTGACCAGCTGTGTCAGTGTCCTCTGTGTGTGTGTGTGTCTGTGTGTGTGTGTCTCTGGGATACCTGCGCAGCTTCGTTACTGGTTGAATCTGCAACCAGGAAAGCAGCAGCTGCGTCCCTCAGCCTGGGCAGAGACCCCTAGTCCTTGGGCTCCAGGGGCCAGGCAGGAGAGGTCCTGGGCCAGAGTGGTCCTGGGCCGGAGCAGCTGGAGAAGGCAGCTGCACTTCTTAAATCACCTAACAGGCATAACTTGTCCACAAGCATAATTCTTCCTACTTGTCCTTCCATGGCTACATGCAAGTTGCTTATTAAGGACACTTTAAAGAATGTATTTGGAAAAAAAAAATACTGTTCCAGAAAAATGATAGATTTGTCATCTAAACCCATAGAGACATGTCTCCCTTTAAATACTGAATAGTCTTCATTGCGAATTACAGTGAGAAAGAGCAGCAGATAGAGAGTGCAGGTACAGCATTTTACAGCAGCTGAAGTGCTAGGCTCCATTTGGTCAGGATTTTCAAAGGGAGCAAGTGAATGGAAAGGCTTCTATTTTGCTACCAAGCAATTCCCTAAAGTGATAGAGGAGAGAAAATTTTCACTCTAGCTTCACCAAAATACAGTAGAAAATTCCATCAGTTCTAGTTTTTTCATCTCCTCTCTCTTGCTTTCTCCTGTCTATATATACCTTCAGGGTTTCATTTTTTCTCATCAATCAGCATGAGTGAACAACTCCAAGTATCAAAAAGCTTGTAACTTTGGCAAATCAAAAAAAACCCTGCTATTTTTGATGGAGCAAGAAAGTACTCAACAAATCCATCCTCTTTTTGTGTTCTCTCACTGCCAGATCCAAAACTCTGTTTCTTGTTTACAATTTCAAAAAGATGATCTGCTGGGATTCTTTTACTGTATGGTTTGATCAAAAATGTACACACAGTTGCCTAATTGTGAATGGACAGATAGTATTATTTTCTGATCCCTAAGCACAGCCTAGATTCTAAAATGTATATTCTCACTGCCTTAAATGAGATACTGTAAATGTTGAACACCTTGTTCAGCTTTCAGCAGAACACAGATAGAGACAGAAGACTGTTGGCAGGGAGAATTGGAAAACTCTTAGTAGAGTATGGTTTCACTGATATTGTTTTCTAGTGTGCATGTATAGCTGAGGATGACAATTGACCTCAGTGGTTCCATTTTGAGGAACAAAAAGGCTTGGCATGGTAAAGCAAGTCTGGTGTGCAAGCTCTGAGATCGTGATGGAAATCTTACTTCTTGGTAGATTCCCAATGTGCCATGTAGTCTGTGCCTTTCCAGGGTTCCAAAGAAATCCTTTTTTTCCCCCTCAGAAACATGAGTATTATTCTGAATACTGGCAAGTCCAAGGTTATGGTTGTTTTCACATAGTTTCCTTTTCCTTTGGACTGTATTTTGGGAGGGTTGAACAGAGAATAATCAAGAATCATTCCTCAGGGTCTGAAATATCATGACTTCTGAATTTCCATACAGCCAGTATTTAACAGCACATGACAATATTATCTACAATTTTTTTTATAACATTCCTGGCAGCCATATTAATGACAATTACCTACAGACAATTTCAAAGGTTGACTAAAAGTATTGCACAGTTCATGGAAAAATAGGTCTTCTTTGACTAGCAGTTATACACATAGCCTATTCACTTATCTGGTTATAGAATATTTTTTTAGACACACAAATGTCGCATGTATTTTTAATGACTTAAATGTTATTTTTCACTAATCATATCTTAGATCATGAAAGATTTTGCCCCTTTGTGACACCGTCAGTTTCTTCCTTTTCCTTACGAAATTCAGCTCTCATTTTATAATCCACAGCAAGATCAAATTTCATGTTCTCTTAATGCTCCATTAGCCTTGTGAACCCCTCCACATATATTAGAGGAGTTACATGGGGCTACGGAATAGGCAAACATGATCATTTACAAATAAAATAGCATTAGCTGCAACCATGAATTAATAATGGAAACCCTAGACTCTTTTACCTTCACTGCCACGAAGATCTTGTCCTGCTTGGGACAGAGGTTATAGCATTCAGCCAGAAAGACTTTCCCAAAGGCTCCTTCTCCGAGTTCTCTTTTAAGAACAATATTGTGGCGCTTGATGTGCTGAACAACTGTGAACAGAGCACAAAATGGAGGTCAAAAGTGAACTGCAAGGCCACAACAGGAAGGGGTCTGTGCTTACAGCCACACGGAGACAGGTTTGCCTGTACAGTGCAGCGCATATCATGAAAAGAATCAATGTGCCTATATGTCATTCATTAGCACTTTGTCCAAAAAGAATGTGTTAATATATTTCTATTTGGAACGTAGTGCATTTGCTGGATAAGAAGACGACATAGAATTAAGAGTCATCTGGGAAAAAGCTATTTATCATTGTGCTTGGATGAGTACATGCATACATAACAGTGAATGCTGCTGGGTAAACAATCCAGAGTTTGGGATATATTCAGATGTGGACCAACCTCAGGCTCCATGCTTGACCACATGCATGTTCCAAACTGAGTGTCCATTTACTTAGAAACTACCTTATCTCCGTTACTAAAGAATGTAAAAAGGAGTGCTGCTATTAACAGCAGTGGAGAGAAATGACACAGCCTGTCCCCCTTGCTATCACCAACTTTGGGGAAAGTGGCCACGGTCTATGAAAGGAAAATACATATGTTCCAAATCATAAGTCTATGAATATGCAACCTCAGAACACTGCATATATACTTAATAATAACGTGTACACGTGTGAGGTGAGCCTGGTACTGGAATAAACTAGAAGAGAGACCCGGGATGCCCTGAGCCACCTCCAACATAAGCCTACCAGGAAGGCAGCACGCCTGAGAAGCATACCTCTTGTGGGGACTCAGCTGCCACTCAACCAGGCACCAGAAAACCCACTGCCAGCATGAAAATAGGCTAGCTGCACATGGTCTGATCCCATGAAGGGATGCTGTGGGGCCCTGAGCTCCCAGCTAGCCACTCCCAGTGTGCCACCACTCTCCTGCAGGTCTCGGTAGTGCCAGAGGTGCAATGCCCGGCTGCCTTCTCACAGGCCAGCATGCTACTCTGTCTCTTATTTCCAGGGTGATGACTAAATGTGCTGTTTTCAAAGGGTGGGGAGAGACTATTAAATACTTCAGTGCTGACGTTTTCAGACCATAATGAAAGCTAAGCTATGAACGAGGCCTTTGCTGTAGGGTTCTTCCAAATGAGGTTGGGGGCATGGGTCTGTAGAGGGTACAGAGCCAATATTTATTTAGCTTTTTAGCTTCCATTTTGACAACCTCTAGAGTGCACAGCCTACAAACAGGAGTACTCAATGTACCCTGCACTTGGGTGATATGCATCTTTAAGTCCTCCGGATCCCAATATTCCCACTACTCATGCCAATACCCTTTGGCTCCAACACTCTATCAGACACAGACAGAATTGCTGTGATCACATTCATTTCATATAACAGCCAGCCTGTTGGACAGCACAGTATGGAAGAGTGGCTATTTGCAATGTTCCAGGCACACAAAAACCTGTTCCTGCCATTGCTGTGATTGCAGGGTGAGGCAATTATGAAAATGGTCCTCCTTTGTATGACAGGTCTCTCATTAAAACTGAGAAGCCATGCTTTGAAATAATAGCAAAATAGACATCAAATGAGACCACAAGTTACAAACATTTTTGATTCTTGTCAAACTCTGGTCTACTGTAAAATTAAGTTATATTATGGTAATATGCACACACACACAGAGCTTTTTGGCCAGCTGCTCAAATGCTGAGCAGCTTCCCTACAGTCAGTAGGAATATACTCTTTATTTTCATTTCCTTCTCAGCACTGGCTTTTTAAATAAAGCATAAAACACAGTTAGCACAAGAGACAGGCCTGAACCAAAACACATCTTTTCCTCATAGATGCAAATTAACTGGCTTACTTCACTTTTACTAATATTCATAAAAAAACAAATATCAAGGCTGAATTACTGTCCTGGAGTGTTACCTAAATACAGGATACGTGATTGTGAGAGACTGAGTTAATGTCTCAAACATTGTGGTGGAACAGGTTGGGGTCTGCATAGAGACAAGTTAAGGTCTCGATAGCAACAGATTGGGGTCTGCATAGCACCACAGGTGAGAAGCCGATTGGTGCGGAGCGAGGAGGCATGTCGGAGGATGCGCAGTTCTGCCTTCTGATCTGCCCAGCAACTCGCCGTGTATGACCGGAGGTCATACAGAGTTCATTTGGGGAAGGGGCTCACGACCACCCGAAAGACCCCTCATGGCCACCCCCTACATTGGCGCCTGCGCAGAAGATGAAGAACATTCTGGAACAAGTCTTCAAGGGGGTGAGACTAGAGGCAAGGACTAGCCTATAAAAGACTCAACTCTGAGAAGCCACGTGCGCGTCCCCACCATCGGAGGACTCCACACTGCTGCCGCTCCGGACCTGCCTCTCCCACCCGGGGCCGGCACTGCTGGTGCAGCCGGAGGCCCTGCGCTCCGAGAGCAGCGCGCCCACCGCAGGAGGACTGCCACGTTTACCATTGACATCGTGAGATCCAAGGGTGGTGATATCTCTCTCCTTTTCTTCCTTTCCCTTCTGCAAGCTTATAAGTATTTGCAATTAGAACCCACGCTGCCTACCGTTACACTTTCCAAGTTCAGGTTGGTTTTTGGCATCAATAAAGTGTTTAATCAATCGTTTGGTGTCATTTCACCTTAATTTAGCCCAAGGGAATCACAGAACCACCACGATCCTCCCTGGACAGTCTAGTTTGGATCTTGACAGTGATATACATCCAGTTATGGTCAGACCAGTCTGTTTGAGTGGGAGGAGATGGAGATTGTGAACAGTTTTGAAGATTTCTTTTCTACTAGAGAGGCAGGACTCCTTTCCACCCAAGTCCTAGAGGCCCTTCTGTGCCTCCCAATGCCATTGGGAGCCAGGACAGCAGGCAGCGGTGAGGGATTAGGTGCTGGGCTCCCAGACTGACAGCCTAGCCCAGATTTTTCACCTTATGGACATCATGCGGGCTTAAAGGCCACTGTGACCTGTACTTTAAAAAATGCTTACTAATAAATGAGCCATTATTTTTTGCCAGCATTAGAACTTGCCTTTCACCAGCTGTTCTCATCAGGGCAGAGACTGAAACCATGAGGTCCTGTTTTGTTCCTATTCATGTTCAGCCAAAACTGTCATTCAATCCTACCTCTTTGGGGATTTCTCTTTCCCTCTTCTTCCCCAATAGCACTATAAGGCTGTGTCCCTTCCTTTACTAGAGAGAGAGGTTTAGCTCCACATTACAAGTGTCATCATTTAAAATGCTCATAGAACCCATTAACTTTTATAGGCAGAGAGCATGGCTAAAATCCTGGCCTACTGGAGTCAGCAGCAAAACTCCAGTAGAGTCAGGTTTTCATTTCATTCTCTTTAATACCACCATCAAAGACCTGGTGATAAACACACTCAAACTCTTAAATTTTGTTTGGGTCCTCTCCATTTTGAACACAGAACAGCACCAATGTTTATCCTAGTGGTAAAGAGACTTTTTTGTCAAGATCCTGGAGGACTTCACAAACAATGTAGAGTAAAAATAAATAAGAAACATGAAATACTTCTGTACAGTACACTTACAGCTGCTGCTAAATGCTCTTATATAAACCAAGCATTTAAATAAACAGCTTGTCCCATACCAAACTGTCAAATGCAAAACATAGCAAGCCGCAGAAGCGATCTGTACAGAATATGTTTGCAACTTGTCACACTCTATCCATCCCTGTTACCTTTCTGAGCTGAACTGAGTTACTAAATAAATAAAAAACGTCAGTAAATGTGACTAAATGGGCACAGAATAAATATAAGAACAATGTAAGTAAATCAAACACATGTGATGTGATAGATATATGAGCTAAGGAAAAAAATCCATTTAGCACACTCAGGGCCAAGCCATAATGACACTGTCATCAGTGGCAGGAAATTCCAGCAGTAGATACACTGAAAAATTCAAGTCAAAATTTGCTTTCAATTAATATCAGGATACAGCAAATTATCTCTGTTAAAGTCCAAGGGATTATCCTGGATATACACTGAAGAAACAAAGCAGAATTTGGCCAAAGAGGTGGCATAACTGGATTACCAAAGACGTTGTCTCATAACATTTTATCACAGGCAAAGATACACAAATGTTCAAAGGGTTGTTATATATCTTCCTCCTTTTGGTTCTAAATGGTGGTTGCCTTTGAGCTGCTATTTGTACTTTTAAAAATCACTACCTGTAGGTATGGGCTTTAACCCCCCAGGAAACCTACCTTTGATTGTGAGGCTGAACAGAGAGGATCACACCACGTTCTGGACTGGGTCACAACAAAATGGGCAGCTCAGGATCACCTCACTGCATTCAATTCACTGAGTTGAATGTGACTGATTTCAGTCACAGACAGCAAGACATTCAACGGTATAAGTGTAAAAATGTTTGTGTGCTTAATTAAAAAGTGAAACGCAGTGACAGTTTAAAAGTGCTTTTTCCTTGGTCACAAAAAATAGGTCTAAACATTTTACTGCCACATAGAATCAAAGAATCATAGAATGGTTTGGGTTGGAAGGGACCTTTAAAGATCATCTAGTCCAACACCCCTGTCATGGGCAGGGACATCTTTCACTAGATCAGGCTGCTCAAAGCCCCATCCAACCTGACCTTGAACACTTCCAATGATGGGGCATCCACAACTTCCTAGGCAACCTGTTCCGGTGTCTCATCACCCTCACAGTAAAGAATTTCTTCCTTATGTCCAATCTAAACCTACACTTCTTTCAGTTTAAAACCATCGGCCCTTGTCCTGTCACTACAGGCACTGGTAAAAAAATCTCTCTCCGTCTTTCTTATAAGCCCCCTTCAGGTACTGGAAGGCTGCAATAAGGTCTCCCTGGAGCCTTCTCTTCTCCAGACTGAACAACCCCAACTCTCTCAGCCTGNCCCCAAGTCCTTCTCTGCAGGGCTGCTCTCAATCCATTCATCCCCCAGTCTATATTGATATTGGGGATTTCCCCAACCCAGGTGCAGGCCCTTGCACTTGGCCTTGTTGAACTTCAAGGTTCACATGGGCCCACTCCTCAAGCCTGTCAAGGTCCCTCTGGATCGCATCCTTTCGTCCAGTGAATCAACTGCACCACTCAGCTTGGTGTTATCTGCAAACTTGCTGAGGGTGCACGCAAATCCCACTGTCTGTGTTGTTGATGAAGATATTAAATAGTATTCATCCCAGTATGGACCCTTGAGGGACACCACTCATTACTGGTTTCCACTTGGACATTGAGCTGTTGACTGTAATACTTTGGACGTGGCCATCCAGCCAATTCCTTATCCATCTAACAGTCCTCTCTTAAAGCCCATATCTCTCCAATTTAGTGGGCAGAATGTTGTGGGGGACCGTATCAAAGGCCTTACAGAAGTCTAGGTAGATGACATCCATAGCTCTTCCCTATGTGACCATTAAACCATCTAAGCTGACCTTTTGCACGACATGGAGCATAGTATTGAGTGAAATGGCTTGTATTTGGCAGGAGAATACCTCCAGAAAGGGGTTGTGCCAGTCCTGATTTGAAAGTCTGTGCTATTTTTTTTTCTCCTTTTTTTTAACCAGCTTTCACCTCCCTCATTGGCTTTTAGGAGACTTTCTCTACTAGTTTAAACACCCCTTTAAGGTCTTGTATTTTTTCACTGTGAAGGAATAGTTATACATAATCAACATTCTTCTTGGTCTTGGTAAGGCAAAGAGATGGAAGCCCCTCCCTGGAAGGCATTTTCTCCAGTTTGCCAGTCATTTTTATGGCTCTTCTCTGGGCAAATTTGCAATATCCTTTAGAAAATACTTGTTTCCAGTTGTTTTTTCCAACTGGAAGCCACATTCTTGTATCATTCTCCACAAGGCTGTAATACAAACATAAAATCAGCTCTCTACTTCTCTGCACATCCAAAGATCACACTAGCGCTTTTAAGGCTAGGTTTCCTAAAGAGCATGAAAATGATGCAATTGCGTGTGTCTCATCTTAACACCTCACCCAATTACAATATCACAAGTGCTAGAAGTTTCAGATGTTTTCCCATATACCTTATGAACACAGCAGAGCAGAGGAGAGATCTCTGTCCTTATGGATTGGCTGCAGCAGGGGCTCACTGCTTGATGAACAGTAAGAGCCACAGGAAACAGGCTCCATCAGCACTGCTCACTGAACTACTAACACTAGAGATGTTTAATGGGTGACTTGAAGAAGGCGCTTCCATGGGCAGTGATCTTCCTGGAAGAAGAACTGGAGACACCTATGAGAAGAAAACCTGTAGGCATTTCCTAGTTGTAAAGAGCTACATCTGATGATAAATCTGAGAAATTTGTGTTGTTATAGCTAAACCTTTCAGAAGCTTTGTTTACAACTTTAATACTCCCAGGATCCATATTTTAAACCTCAAAGTTTTTGTTGCCTTGACTGAGAATTAGGCTTCCTTCCATGATATAGTGCTGCAATTCCTGGGAGGGTGCCCAGATGACAGTCCTTCTCCCCCACAGTGGTGGGGGCACCACAGCTCTTGCCCACTGTAAATTAATTTTGCTGTAGCTAGATTGGCACCTCTGTGGCTGAAACTCAGCGTTTGCTGTCTTTTAGATTTTATATTTGATTTCTGGCGAGGGGGATTATCTCACTGTTTTGATACAGTGATTTATTTATTTTATTTGGCCAAGATCCTTTCGGTTTGGCTACAGATAGGCATATTGCCATGCTCTGTTAGATCCTTAAAATCAAGGAGGAACTACTTAATAATAAATCAGAATAGCAATGTGTCCTGGTTTTGGCTGGGTTAGAGTTACTTTTCTTCCTAGTAGCTGGCATAGTGCTGTGTTTTGGATTTAGTAGGAGAAGAATGCTGATAACACACTGATGTTTTAGTTGTTGCTAAGTAGTGCTTACCCTAGTCAAGGACTTTCTTTTTCAGCTTCCCATGCTCTGCCAGGTGCACAAGAAGTTGGGAGGGGGCACAGCCCAGGACAGCTGACCCAAACTGACCAAAGGGCTATTCCATACCATATGACGTCATGCTCAGTATATAAACCAAGGGGAGTTGGCCGGGGGGCAGAGATCGCTGCTCGGGGACTGGCTGGGCGTTGGTTGGCGGGTGGTGAGCGGTTGCATCACTTGTTTTTCCTGGGTTTTGTTCCTCTTTTTGTTGTTTTCCTTTTCACTACAATTTATTTTTATCATTATCATCATCATCATCATCATCACTATCATTATTATTTTTATTTTATTTTATTTCAATTATTAAACTGTTCTTTTCTCAACCCATGAGTTTTCTTACTTTTGCCCTTCTGATTCTCTCCCCCATCCCACCGGCGGGGGGGAGGGTGAGCAAGTGGCTGTGTGGTGCTTAGTTGCTGGTTGGGGTTAAACCACGACACAATACTATCATTGTTTTAAATGCATGAGCATTATGAGCTAAATTCACCTTTCAGGAAAACAAGAATATTGAAGTTGACATTTTTTTCAGGAATTAATTTGACCTTACATAAGAAAACTAAGGTACGCAAAGCCCTCAAGCCTTAGTAACTTGAAATTGGTTTTGATTTCATTGATAAGTATGTATTAATTGTAGTTTTGATCTATTATGAGCTAAAGTAACTGGGATATATCAGAATAACGGAAAGCTAAATTTGGCTCACTGTGTTCAAAATAAATGGCAGATATTATTCAGTCTGTATTTTCTCTCTTTGCTGCTTCCAGCCCACTACCAGCTTTCCAGCACAGTATGGTAAATCAACTCTAAGCAGAAAACTGTGCTGAATTTTTGGTCATGGCCCCAAGCCTGTCGGTGTTCAAGAAGCGTTTGGACAATGCTCTTAGATATATGGTTTAACATTTAGATTGCCCTGTGTGGAGTCAGGAGTTGGACTCGATGATCCTCGTAGGTCCCTTCCAACTCAGGATATTCTATGATAGATTCTATGATTATATTTTTTTACATTTCAGACAAATAAGAAGGAGGACTCCTTCTTTGTTATTTTATTTTGTACTATGCATAGAGGGTTTTAAAGACATTATTATTAAATTTTGGGCCACTGAACATGTACATTTTACACATAATGAGCATTTCTACAATATAACATGGTAGCAGAGTCAAAGACTTAGCAGGTTCCTATAAAGCTGTATGCCCCTCTGTTTCTGTGATCTTTTAGATTGTTTCTTTGAAACATTAACTAATTTTGCCCCTTTCAGTTCAGAAGGTTCCAATGCGATATAAAATCAGGCATACAAATTAAAGTGACTATGCCACTGGAATTTTTAGGATTCCTAAAGTGGAGAAGCTTATATAATGACAGTGCCTGCACATCTTTCACTTTTTGTGTCTGTTGGACAATGTCAAATAAGTTTGACAAGGGAGCAATAGTGTCAACAACATACAGCCCCTTGCAACAGGTCTGCACCAAATAAAGCCCAGGGCCGCTTGCCCCTTAGCAGATCAGAGGCAACATCATGCTATCTATGCCTCCATGGCTACAGACCACCAGGCACCAGCCATCTAGGTAGCATGTAGCCTGTCTGTCCAGTTAGCAAGCCAAACACAGGTAAGCAGGGGACATAAAGCAGGAGCAGAGGGATCCTCAGTTCCACTGCAGCCAATAGAAAAACAGGTCTCCTGCTCAGCAAAGTTCCTTTCAGACATCTGTTTAAATAAGGGCTTTGTAAATTTTCACTGACATGTATAAATTCCCTTCCACAAGTAAATAAAACTTTATTTTAGCAAAGAAGAACAAACACAGATGCATTAATCGAAAGTCAGCTATATATGTCATGTCAGCAGATAATGAATAATAAACATCCATACTCCTTTAGGGTAATGACAGCTTCCTACAGGATCCAGCATGTTAATGAACTGTCAGAGCTCCAGTACTAACAGTGAAAACACAACCAAACAGGACCTTTTAAAGCTGTAGCCCATGACAAGGCTGAGGACAAGTTCAGTCTCTGCCATTAGGCTTTCAGGACCTAAAAGCATCTTGGTTTTGAGTTGATAATTACAGTGTGCTGAGCCAAGCAGCTGTCACTAAGGAACAGGAGCTGTCCAAACACATCAAAATGTATAGAAGTTTACTGGCTGATTTATCACACCATAATTAACTCAGTTACAGCCTTTTGAGACATGGAAGTGAAAGACAGAAAGAGGGAGAAAAAAGAAGGAAAGGGAAGAAGAGGTTCAAAGAGCTTTGAACTTTTTGTCCCAGTTAGTTTCCAAGAAAGAGAAAAACACTAGGAGAGATTCAATTGAAGAATGCCCTCCCACAGCCCACTGATTCTGGAGAAGTGGCTGTTGGGCAGATACCCAAGAGATGTATTTCCCAAAGCACACAGATGCAGTCTTTGCAGAGATGTGAACCCTCCCTGAATGGCAGCACACATGCTTACCAGAGCAAACAAGAAGAATGGCAGAAAAGGCTGAATGAACTTCATTCAGGATCTGACATACTATGTCAATATAACGAACATGACAAATGAGTGTTACACTCATAAGCAGGCTGAGTTGGCAGCTCCAACCAATTAGTACCTGGTTAATTTTATGGTGATAGCTAGTACAAATGTATGATATTCTATAAAGCCTTAATAGATATTACCATAAATCATAGCCATCTTTCTCCCTTGTGCTCTTTATTCCCAGACAGTACTTACAATTCATGGGAGGAAGCGAGCAGACTGCACAGCATCAGAGAAGATGGAGAAGGGAGACAGGATTTTCTCTAAGATAGAGCAGCTTGAAGAGCCTCACACCCCATTTGTAGCAGAGACGCAGGCAGTGTCCACCCCTAGTAGAATGGTAAATTCAACCTCTGGAGAAGGGGAAGGATGGAAGCTGGTGACTTCTGGC